>JACDJE010000014.1:1331866-1427481 GCA_016647715.1 Pavo muticus | reverse complement strand
CTGTCCCGGCCCCGGGGGGGCTGAGGAGGAGGAAGGGCGGGGGCAGCGGGGGGCAGGTGAGCGGCCTCGCCCCTCCCTTGGCGGAGCAGCAGCAGGTAACGAGCCGCTCCCGGCGCGGGGCGCAGAGCCCTGGCACGCAGCCGCGCTCCTCCCGGCCCCCCGTGCAGGTGTTCCCCCCGACCCCGTACCTGGCCCCGCGGAGCTGGGGGTGCGGGGCGCGGGAGGAGAGCGGAGCTGAGCTCCTTTGTGAGCCGAGATGGGCCTGGAAGAAGGCTCCGTAGTAAGTGGCTCGGGGGGGGGGGGGGGGGGGAGGGAAGGAAAAGTTTATTGATCCGTTCTGCCAGCTTTTTTGTGTTGTTTGCCTCCCTCCTCTGAAGGCTGAGCCACAATCATGTCTTGGCATCGCGTTTCTGCTCTTATTTACTGATCTTTGAGGGGAATAGGAAGTTTAGGAAATAAATAAATAAGCTCCAACTGACTTCTGGAGCAACAAAAGACGTTGCCAAGCGAGGACAATAAAATTCTGGGATATCTGCGGATTGAATTTCACTCTGTTCCGTGATACCCACCGGACTTTCTGTTCTGGGTGTGGGGTTTTTGTTTGTTCCCCACACAGAAACCTGCAGCAGAGTGAGCTCTGTGCTCTAATGAGCCACCCCCAAACGTGCTGTGACTCCTGTAAGTATCTGAATTGGAGTGTAATAGTTTTGAAGTGGTGGCGAACAAAAATCTTTATGCTGTGTTATTGATCTGCTGATGAAAGGCGTTTGGATTTGAAAAGGGTTTAGTCTGGGGGTTTTGTGTGCTTAAAGGTTTTTTTTTTTCTTCTTCTTTTTTTTTAAGGCAACAACATTTTTCTGTTGATGTTTCTGGAATGACCTTGAGAGCTTTAAAACTACCCCAGTTCCAGCGGTGGGTTTAAGGGGGAGGCAGTAGCAGAAGCACACAGTGAAAATCGAAAATAGAAATAGGAACTGAAGGAGGTGCAGTGAGATGTTTTCTTATAGAAGTATGTGAAAAAGGAAGTTTTTGTAAGAATGCGTGAAAAAGAGGAGAGGGAAATAACGCAGTTTCAAATGCGGTTAGAAAGAGAACATATCATTCTTCACATTTTATTAGGCCCTGAAATGCAGCAGTGATATGATCTGGAAGACACAGAACTCAAACGCCTGACTACAAGTTGAATAGCAGGCATTGACTTGCTGACCAGTGCTTCCATGCTCGTGCTGGGGGGGCTGGTTTTGTGTCTGCAAAGGTATCAGAGCTCGGTGCTATGACAATGGCTTGAAAATGCTTTAACGCCATGTTTTATTGCTCTTAGGAGCTCTTATTTACTGTAGGTTTGGGAATACGGATAAGACTTTAATTTGTGATGTCCACACTAAGGTTTAAGCGTTTCCTTGGATAATGCAGAAGGACGGTTTTAAATAAGTAGGATAAACTGCATTCTTTGGCAGGGGGAGGGCAGAGGGGAAGGGTGGAGGAGGTGTTTTTTCTTCCCCTTTAACTAGTTCTGTAACAGAGTCAATATTTTAAGATCTGTGGCAAGAATGTGCCTTTGTGATCACTAACCTTTCTGTGATGCTGTTAAAACGAGCAATACTGTATTTCTGTGCAAAGCGTCTGGGCTTCACGTCCTAACAGCTCGTGCTCGGGGTCAGCACTGAGTTCGGAAATTCTGCCTTTAAGTTTTTGGAGTGATGAATACGAAAAGAAAATAACTTTAGAAACGTGGTTATTACAGTGATTATTGATTGGCTTGGCCCGCCGCCAAGCAACTCTTCTGCATGCACCAGAGTTGCTGATTTAAATTCTGTAGGTTCCTTTAAAATATGTGGGTCTTCTCGAATCGTTAAACGATATCTAGAGCTATTTAAGAACAGTAGATCAGCTTTTAGTTAAGGTTGTTCAATTATGTCTTCATCGCTTTGGAGTTGGTTGAATGACTTGACATGAGATTAAGCACAACAAAAGAAAAGGCAGGGGAACAACAGCTGCCTTCCAGTACCCGAGCAGCAGCGTTCTCAGCAGCTCAGCGTTTTACCTTCCAGTATTAGGTGGTGTCAGGTTTAAATGTTAATATTTATATGCGTATTTACAAGAACCTCGGGCGTTCTGATAACACATCGGGCACCCGAGTGCTGGCTATTCGTCTTTGGGGGTTGTTTGTCTCTTGCCTTTTTAGGAAAACTATCTTAAGATCTGATACTGAGGGGTGAATTGATCTCATTAACTTTTCAGACAAAAGTAGCGAACAGTCACCACTAGTTTGTACTTGTTTAGTTACTGTGTGGTAAGAACTTTAAGGTGTGTCCTTAATGGCAGTTGACGATTCTTGCTGCGAAGCCTTGTTTATTTAGGTAGATGTTTTATACAGAATTTCCAGTGGGACAAATTACTGCACTGCCTGCGCTCACCCTTTCTGAAGGCTGCCTGTGAGCAGAAGAGAATAATTCTACCGTGCTGCAATCAGTATGTATTTTTAAATTGAAGTCATTAAGTTTTACTGTGTATTTTGAGGCTTTTCCTACTTCCTTTGTTTAAACATTCTCAAACAGTGCATATCATACATGAATTTAAAGCATTCATATGGCACTATTGAGCTGAATTTAAATTTAAAATGAGTACCTACATTCTCGCTGATCAAAATAGAAAAAGTATTTCTTTAAATAAGTGGATGTTTTCTGGTTTTGAATGCGGCCAGAGGGCTATATTTGTATCTTGTAAACAAAGTTTCACATTAAGTAGTCTTTACAGAATGGCTTCCAGGCTTTGGATTAGAGGGTTTTCTTTTCCTTCGTTTTAAGGGAATATGTCTGTCTTTGTTTAGGTAGCAGCTGGGGGGGACAAGATGTAGGGTGGGGGCGAGGAAGAGGAAGCTAATAAACCTTAGCACCTTTGTCAGGCTGTCTTACAAAAGGTTACTTCATTTTGGTTTCCCCTTTCATGAGATCACATTTAAAAATTCCTTTTGGGTACTTCTAACCTTCAGAAAGTATCTCCTCACTGCGCTTCCATTTAGAGCTGCGGTGGTAGACTGGTATCACATTCAGAAGAACGGGGTGCTCAGTTAGCGCTGCGTTGGGAAGGAATTTCAGAAGGGAACTGTGAGTTTCACTTGACTTTCAAAATGGTGATTACAATAAGCTCTTAATTACAAACTCTCAGATTTTTTTTTTCTGTAGCTAAGGAGCTCTGGGGAAATGCTAAGTAAATTTTAACTTCCCTTTGTTCTTTGGGACTCTTTTGTCCCAACTCTTTCAACCTGAATCTTGATATGGAATTCATTGTCCTAGTAAAAGATTCCATGCACTGTATATGTAAATACACTCCCTCTTTCCTTTGTTATGAAATGTGTAACTAGCACTGGCATATGGAAAGAACAGCCCCGGCCCCCCTTCCCTTCCCTAAGGTAAAATGGGCTAAGCTTTCTTTTCTTTGCAAGCAGCTGAAAGAAGAGTTTGACCTTTGAACTCCCCCTCACACTTCCACACTGCTTTCAGGATGATTAAATAACCGAGGATATTTGCCTGTGTCTTATGCTTATTTATCTCACTTAAAATGTTCCAATACTTAACTGTTGAGGTATTGTCTTTAAATATAGCAAGATAGTGCGTTTCGGTTGCAGCAGGGCTGCCATTTGCCAGCTCAGCCCTCTTATTTTTGAGACTCTGGATTTAGAACATCAGCATTCCAGTAAGATATTCTTTCCACATCTCATAATTACGTTCATTTCAAACTGTTACTGGCTTTTAACGGGCTCTGGGTCATTTCTGCTGACCCTTGACCCTCCTTTTTAAGGTAACTTTAGTAACAAAAAAAGTTGAGGAGAGTTTTTCTTCCTGGAGCGTTAATAGGGGCGGGGGATTGTGCTGACTACTGTATGCATGCTTTTAGAGAGATGTGACTCATACCACAGGGGATTTGCAACTGAAGACAAAAGTAAGGAAAAGGATATGACCAAGCTATGTAAGATCCTCACTGTGTTGTATTTTAATTAAAAAACACACCAAGAAAATGCTTTCCTAAGCTAACTAGGCCTATTTTTTTCATCTACCTCCAAAATTAAGGCTACTCTCACAAAGGTTTGGTTGTTTTTAACTTTTTCAGGGAAATTCCCAAATAATCTTGTTTTATTGCTTTTATTGTTTTTATTCTTCCTCCAAACAGGAGGAAAGTATATTAAAATTTCTGCTGCTCTGCTCTGACCGAAGTCGTAGGATTATAACTTATAGATTAGTTGCTTTTGTGATTCTTCTTCCTCTTTTGTGTTTTCTTTCTTTCTTTTTGGGGCAGGGGGGGGAGGGGGGAACAGGACAAACTGTGCTGTGACAGGAACAGACATGAAATTTCTTAGTAACCCAGTGTAGGTGCTGAGGAAAATGATGTATAAATCACAGATCTGAGCCAGACTTGTTTGTGCATACAACGTCTGAGTCCGTTGCAGAAGTTTGAAGTGTTTATCTGACTGCCTTGAGAATTTCAAAGGAAAGTACAAGAGGAAATGTGGTTAGAAAAGGCAGGGAAATCTATGTAGTGCAGCGTGACTTCAGATTTGAGCAGAAACTCGTCCAAGTGTGAGTGAATAATTGACTGGATAGGGATTTCCTACCTTCTAAAGATTTTATGCAACTGAAAGTATCAAAGTCTGAATTTGTTTATGTGCGTTGAGTATACTGGCATTTTTCTGTGTGATATAGTGTAGTTTGCCTCTGGCATAAACTACCTAAGGGGTATGAAGGCCCTTGTGCTCACACTGCACTGCAGGGGTAGATGGGGCTGATGGAGTGAAGCCTTTGGCCAGCTTCTTTCTGCTGCTTAGATAGGAAGAAGCAAACTAGATGTGCTCCAAAGACTCTGGTGCGTAATACCATTAGGAGGATGGATATGAAGGTGGTCCAGAGAAGCCACAACTTCTGTTTAGCTTTAATGTTTGTTTCTGACCTTTTACTAGCTGCTAAAAAAAAGCATACAAAGCTTTTGCCTATTTCCCCTCTTTGGAGAGGTCCATTTCTTGTAGATGCTGGCTTTGCTTTCTAGGATAGTTTGACACTGTGAAGCCAAGTGCTGGTCACCACATGCATCCCTCCAGTCCCCTGTGCAGGATAATTAAGGTAATGCCAGGCAATTAAAAGTTTTTGAACCTCCACCAAATGGCACTGGTTTCTGGAGGAGCTCCCACCTGCGTGGAAGAAATGTGTATTTCGAGCACATGGCTATTTTTGTATCTTCAGAGCTTAGGCCAGGGAAGGGCTTGGTAGAAGTAAATGTCTTTCCACCAGACTGTGTGCGTTTTTCCATCCTTCAGGACTGATTTCTGCCAATACATAATTGTGGGTATGAAAGTGACAACTTTGAAGTCCCTGCTCTGCAGAGGGGGGGATAGGAAGCCGCTGCTCCTTCTGCCAGTGCGCCACTAAGCTGGTAGGAGTTGGATGCGGAGTTGAAATCAGGTGAGAAGAAGAGGGAAGATGAATATCCCGAACAAAGTGAGCTCTCCTCTCCAATTCAGGAATAGCAAAGAATCTCTTTTCCTGTTATTTCACTTATGCTGCCCAAAGGGATGCAACTTCCCCATAATTGCTACAGAGGAACTCCTGCCTCTTGAGTAATAAGAAATTAAGTCTAATTTGGTAAACTCCAAGTTTACCACTTCTTTGTAGTGGTGGCTGTTGCAGAGATCTAACATCCCTCTGCCAAAAGGTGTTGGGGGATGGGGATAATGTAATTTGCTGTTAAGGTCTCTGAAAATATCTTCTTTCAAATGGAAACCAAGACTAAACATAAGGCAGTTTATGCAAGGTGAAACTGATTCAACAGTAAAAATGTATCACTCGCTTCACTGAGAGTCTTTACCTGTTGTGGAGAGAACAATAAACTGTTTTGTAAGGTAAGGGGTCACTGCCAGTTTAAGTGCACGTAACTTCTTGATTTAATGAAGTTGCATCATCTTATAGCAGTGGTGAAACTTGTCCCAGACTTATTTGGAATAGGATTGCTCTTGTCTTTCAGCCTTTCCACAACAGGTGTTGGCTGCTTCTTAGTGTCTACAGTCCGCTTTGGCTTTGTGGTCCCTGAGAAATTCTCTCCTACTCAGAGTGGGGGAAAAAGGGAGAAATGTGGAAAAATCTGTTGGACAGTCCTTGTGAACTGTGAAGTCAGTATGTACTTGTAGCACTTCCTCCTTTAATGCCAAGAATTAGTCTCTTTTATGTTTACTCTTGCTCAGCGGAGGAAAAACATGTGCAAAGTGGTGCTAGCTTATATGTTTTCTGCTTTAAAAGGAATAATTACATCTTTTGAGAGAAGAGGCATTCAGTTCACTGAGGAGACGCGTCCATCTTATCCTTCCTCTGCCAAAACAGACATACAGCCTTAAAGAAAGAGGGACTCTGCAGGAAAAGGTGTTTGAGAGAAAGGATATCCTTTGTTCCTATCAGTATAGATGTCTGAAATGGGGGGAGGGAGCTTTCCTAATATTGTTCATTATTAACTGCTGGTTATTTTCCACTGGCAATTAAATTCCTGGAGGAAAATGATTTGCATATTTGTCTGTCTTATCTGACTACAAAAGAGCTGTAATAGAAAATCTTTCTGAAGTGCGTGTGGAGAAGTGCCTGCATAATAACACTGCATTCTGGTGTGTGTCTGCTCCTTCACATCTGGTTTCGTGAACTGTCTCAGTTCCACTGCGCTGGAAAACCCTGTAGCTGCATTGCAAGGATCTGCAACTGAAGGGAAACAAAATAGCCTCTCTTTTAGAGGATAAGAAGACAAACTCTGAAAACCTCTGTAAGAATCAAGGTTTAGAGTAACTTTGAAAGCTTCAGGCCTGAAAGATGAAGACTAACAAGGGGCCTTAAGGATGTGCACCATTTAGGGAGTGGAAATTCCAATTTGGGGTCATCTTTTATGTTCTCTTTTCAACCTGAACATCTTCGTTTTGATCTTTTCCTGCAACTGAAACAAACCAACTCTCTTCCTCCCCTTCCTCCCCCTAGATCTCCATTTCCTTTAGAAGTTCTCATGCTAGTTCTTTATCAGAATGAACTATTAACAAACTTCTATTTAAAAAGATCTTCCTATTTCAACACATGGCAGAAAAAGTATGTGGATGAGAAGCTACATTAGGTGCACTCGTGCTACTCTGTTAACACAGAAACGAACTGGGAAGTTGTTAAATGATTTACAGTCAGAATGTCGAAGGGAGCAGCTCTTCCCTTCCCTAGAACAGCAGGACTCACAGTGATGAAGAGTAGTTACTGGCTTCCTATGGCGTTATGAAGAAAAGCTGACTCTACTGCTGTTCTGCAAAATGGGTCTCTCTGTGCCAGTGTTAGGGCTTTCCAGTGCTCGGCTCGAGTCGCTTGCAGATGGACACTGGTGCTCTCAGAAATAAACAAGGTCTCAGTCTATGGAGCACATAATGTATTCCCTAGGTGTAGGGGCTGCTGTTCCTGAAACTGGGACAGGACAGGTCTTACTGTGCGAGATGTGACATGTGCCTTCCTTAGGAAATGCCTAAAGGATATTGTGTGTTTGATGTAAATAAATCCAAAGGCTTGAAGAATCAAGCTTGAAATCTCATGTTCTGGGTATCTGGTAATCTGACCAACGTTTGGAAGCAGGGGGTGAATTGGGACCTCACAGTGACTTACTGCTTCGTGTTCTGACTAAACGTAGATGGAACACATGGCACACCAGCACTGCTAACACAGCTGTTGTCACTGCGGGGTTCTGTGAGCACTGCACACAGCTCTGGGGCTCTGTAGGCACTATCCTGAGTCTGTAGCTCTTGAATATTGCTAGCAGCCACTCAGGGATGGAATTTCTACCTAGTGTCCTCTGTGCATGCCAGGTGTGGTGGAACTGCCTTAACTTTGTGCACTGAGAGAGGGGAAAAGTGCTGAATGGAATAACCAAGCCTGAACTTAGTTTTTCCTTTTAAAAGAAGCAATCTGATGTATTTAAGCATGAGCTATTCCGTGATCAGTATCACCCCTGAATGTAGTTGTGCCCAGCTGAAATAAACAATCCCTACGAGGTGTTTCTTATTTGCAGGCAAAGTGGGGATGTCTCTGTAAGGAAAAAGTGATGTTAATTACTTTATATGTTCACGAGGCAGAACGGGAGCAACTATTCTGCAAAAGCAAAACCTGTAGATAGAAATACAAAAGGTGCTTCAGTAAGCTGTCAGTGGTTTCCCATAAACCAGCAGCAGAGTGAGATCTTTGATTAGCAGTGTTGAAGAGGAGGGACCTGTTCTGAGTACAGACGTACTGAGAGACAAATGTTTGAGGCTGACTGCCTTTATCCTTCTGAAACATCTTGAAATGGGGGGAAAACTGAAGGAATACGTTGAAAATAAGTGGAGTTCTGTTATGTGAAAGTTTCTCAAGTGGAAGAAACATGGTTACAAAACCAACCAACCAAAGGCAGCTAAAAGGCAGCAGCTGGCTCCCTGAGTTTTTGGGATGGGAATGTGTCCCACTGGGCTACGTGGGACTGCGGAG
Organism: Pavo muticus; assembly: GCA_016647715.1. NCBI lineage: Eukaryota > Metazoa > Chordata > Aves > Galliformes > Phasianidae > Pavo > Pavo muticus. The sequence continues at coordinate 1,418,968 of JACDJE010000014.1, read as the reverse complement.
CTTCCATAGGGCACTGAAGGAGACTTTGGGAACCAGTGCAACGTGACAGCTTGCTGCTGGCCTCGGGTTAGGGTCTGTTATGGGGTTCTGGGGTAGCTGTCTGAGTGCATCTTGTGTAGGGTGTACAAAAGTAACTTATCACTTAGTTGTAACTCTCTTCTAGTTTTCTCACTTCTGTTTTTAAGAAACTGTTGCAGGAACTAGGTGAACTTCTGTAATTGTTCCACCGAGCTTTTACAGTTAACAACTGTTATTTCTGCCAGCACGCAACTAGCGAGGTGCAGTTGTTCTTCCTGCTACCAGCTATGCAGCTCTCAGCCCCAGAGCTCCGTGGCGTCTGAGGCGAGGAGTTCAGTGGCTGGACTTTGCTATTCTCAAAAGGTGTGTCTAGAATTTTTATTACATATTCATGGAAATTTCAAAATCAGGAAGTAGAAATGCAATAAAATTACTACTGATAGGTCATTTCCCAAAGAAATCTTTGAGACTGCAACATGTAGTCCTCAGTTGTGTAATTTAATGAAAGTAAATTAAGCTTCTCTACAGGCACTTAATTAAAACTTAGTCCGTTCTAATAGTCTATTTACATGCAGCAGCTTTCTGGTGTGGTTATTAGGCTGTACGGCAACCGCGATGAAAACGAGATGTTCTCATCTGTTGAGTTCAGCTTTTTGTATACATCTTGTGGTGGTCATAAATATAATGGGTACTGCTGCAAACACGTTAACTATTTGATTAAAGACCACGTGGTCAAACATGGCTTTTGTGAGCTAAAGCTCGCGAAGCACTCTGGGCTGCCAGAAGGATGGAGCCCAGCAGGCAGCGCTCTGAGTCGAGATGTCCCTTCTGGCAGTGACCCCACAGGAGGCGCCCAGGAGCAAGGCGCGATCTCCGTGCTCACTGCTGGGGATGCCCGTTGTTGTCCACAAAAGGAGGAGAGGGAAGTCAGAAGGCTGAGTGAACTCACTGAAATGTGGAGAGAGAGTCATCCTCTATTTTCAACGTTAAGGCTAATCTGTGGCAAGCGTACAGCTTTCTCTTCAGATGTTGGAAGGAAGCGTTTCCTGTTTTAGTCTGCTGCTTTGCTTAAGGTCTCTGGCTGTCCAATACCGGTGTTGTCCCGTTCTTCTTTTCGTCCCTCCCTTTTTGTCTCCTGAAAGTGAAAGATGACAGAAGCTGTCCCAGGTGCTGTGTATTTGTTTGTGGGTATTTTTGCCAGAATAGAGGCTTTCAGGCACAAGTAGTTACAGTGCTCTCCCGAACTGCAGGTTGTCTGCTTTCCCAAGTAAGCAATAGGACAGAATTATGGCAACTCTTGCTGTTTTACTGGTACCTACAGTGTTCTGAAGAACAGGAATGTAATTAATCAGCACTTTTGGTCCTCAGGTCCAAGGTATAATATTATCTGCACTAGGAAGAAGGTTGTTTTCTCTTTAAATAATGGATAAAATCCTGGTGCAGATACTTGGTTTATAGTTTAAGCATATATTAGCTTGTCTAAACAGTGAGTGTAGAATCGTGCCCCGCTTCAGAAAGCTATTTGTCTCGTCACAGTTAAGTATGAAATAAATAAGACTGCAGTTTTCCAGCTTCCTTTCTGCCATTAATAGTAGTGTCTAGGTGCAACTGCAGTTTTCTTCAGAAATTCTACCTGCAAGGTTTCTTTTTAAATCCATAGATACCATCTCTTGTATAGAATTTCCAAGAAAAATAGTTGCCTGAACTGCAGATAGGCTTTTTAGGTTCTAAGCCAGGAACATCTTGCTCTGCTTTGCAGTGCTGCCTAGAGGGTGAGCTGTGACCAGTCCAGTCCTTCACAACTGCTGAGACCCTCCTACTAAAAACAGCAGAAGCCCTGAAAAGCATTCAGCAGCCAACAGAGGCTGGTGGGTGTGTGCTCAGCTTCGGAGTGCCGTGGAAGGGTTCTCCAAAGGGTTTATTAAAATCTATTGACACCCAATAAATTCAGACAATCTGTGAAACCCTTCTTGTGATCCACATGCAAGCTATATGCTGGGTATTTATACATGCAGCTGTAAGGACAGGTTTGGTAAGTAATTTTTCTGCTTCGATGCATTGAAATGAGGTGATGTTGAAGCAGACCAACTGCTCCCCTCATCTCATCCCAGAATGCTGAAATACTGGTCCTCATAGGGTGGGAGGTGGTGTGGATTTCTGATGTTCTTCATCTGCGTGTTCTCCACAGTGCCATCCCTCCCGTTGCTGTGTTTATGTCACAATGCCGCGGGGTGGCAGTTGCTGTGTTCTTGGGCAGGAGTGAGGATGTAACTGATGGATCTCAGCATCAGTGCGTGGGACGGGGGGCACTTCTTGCCAGTAGTGCCTGTGACCTTTGTGGGGTGTGATCCTTATCTACTGTTGCACAGTATTTACCTGTGTAGGCAAAAGTAAATATGTTAAACTCTTTAAGCTCGTTTCTGAAACTTTGCTTAGGTGTTCCTTGGAGGCATTTAGGGATCTTTCAAAGTAGCTGTTCATTTTAGTTTGCAAATAAATTATTTTCAGGCATATAGCCACCATTTAGGCACATGAGCTGTGCTGCAGCATGTTATCCTGCTGTGTAAAAATACCTCTTAAAACTACAGCAGAAATGGATCAAAACAGCAAGTTGAAACATGAAGTAAAACATGCTAAGCAGTACCCTTTGATATGTTTTTCCTTGTGCTTTATGAAAAAGGAAAGCTTTTTGAATACTTCAGCTTCAAACTTTTGTTATAGCTTCTCCACCTGCCTGTTTAGTGGTGAGTGAGAGCCAGAAAGCCAAACCTGACTGAAAGGAGAGGGCAAGAGCAAAGGCCGCAGCAGAAGCAATTCAGAAGTGTCACACCACAGGCTGGATCTGCCTGCTGCAAAAGATTTTTGAGTCATTATGAAAGGAGGAAGTGTTGATCATGACAGTGATTAAAGAAACAAAAAAATGGGAATAAAGGCCTTAGTTAGAAAAGAGTTGCTTTGGTGCAGCAAATTCAGGTTCTGCTTGCCCTCCCGTCAGCCGGTGGCTCGGTCCCTCTTCCACTCCCTGCCCTTCCACCCAATTCCCTCTGTTCTTCCTGTTGACCTGTGACGTGTTGTGAGCCTTTGGCTTAGTCTTTGAGTTTTAAGAAGCCAGAAGGGACCACTCTGGCTTCCTGGTACTCAAATGAATCATTGTCCAGCCCTAGGTTGGGTGACTGGACAACAAGAATGCTAAGTTCTGGTGTTGCAGGGAACAGCTGAATACAAGCTGCTGACAACTGTGGTGGCAATTGAGTGATTTATTTTTTTAGTGCATCTTCATTATAGACTCCAGGATTTTCTTCTGTTAGTGTGATGGTAGGAGAAGAAGCTGCTTTCAGTTTGAAACCAGAGAATATTCCTAGGACTGGGGCATGGAGCAGTGAGAGGATGTTTAAGGTGTTCTATTCTACTCCTGGCATTGTTTTGCTGTGCTTCCTTAAACTGAGGTGCTTTGAGATTGAATAACTGAAGACCACCCCTGCTGTCTTGAGTAGGAAAGCTGGGCCAGGTAACCTCGGCTGGGACCACAGCAGTGCGGTGTCTTTGCCCGCTCCAACTGTTTGTTGTGAACATGTTTATAGCCTGTCCTATTACAGGATGTGTTTGGAATGGTTATCCTTTCTCTGGCTGAAATGAAGTGAAATGTTTCCGTTTTCCCTTAAAAAAGAGCAAGGTAAAAGGAAAGAGGAATTCTTTTGCTCATACTGTCTTCTATTATGTGAGCCATAGAGCACACTGTTTTGAGACTTGTTTGTTCAGGTGGCATGGATCATTGGCCAGCTTCTCCTATGGAACAGTTTGTGAAAGTCTGAGGCTGGAGTCAAATTCTGAATGCGTTCTTCTGATTAGATATTTGTGTTTGGGAAGGTTTTGTCTGGGGATGTTTCCATCCAGGTTATGTGAGCGTGTGCTGCTCTGGTAGATCTTTCCCTTACCCCAACATTTGATTAAGCGGAATCCTGAACTCCAAAACTATTAATTTCTCTGCCCTGAGAGAGTGGCAGCAATTAATTGCTGTTAGTGGACTTTTTAATCCTTACGAGTTTAAGAAATTAACTGGGACTTGTAATTAACTATATCATAGCCCCCTTAAAACTTATGGAGTTTTAAACTTTCATTTGGGAGTATAATCTAACACACGTTTGGTGTCGGTGCAGTTTGAAATGGGGAGCGTTTCCTTTGGAAGTGTAATAGTTGGCCCTTGGATGATTTTTAAATACTAACCTACTGCTCAAGAAACACTGTCATCAAACTGTCAAACCTGGAGGTGATCTAATTGTGATGGGGTTGTAAATCTGGATATTAACAGCTCTGAGTGCGGGTATTAACAAAGTTCTTAATACGAGGATTTGTACTTAATGCTTGTTTTGTACTAGAACTGCGAGTGCTCCTTCCAAGCTCTCTAGTCTTGGGGTGGGAGGAAGAAGGGATTTTGCTCAACAGCCATTACTGAAGAAACAAAGTTTTACTGTGGCTCTAAATTCTGGTTTCACAAGCTCTAGGAAGGTTACTTTGGTTTGCTTCATTTACTTGTTAGGAGTTCTGTTGATGTACGTACTGAAATACGATTTAAGCAGTTTTATGCAGCTGGGTAAGAGCAGGTTGAGAATAGTTATTGAAGTATTGCTATTATATAGCAGTCTTAGAGCAGCAGCCCAGCTAATGGAACAGAGGAATGTTAAGACAGCTGTTTATTTCTACTGTGGTATGTAGAAAATCACTGGAGTGTCTTCTGGTTGTCCCTCACTGACGTGTGGTAATGAATGCCTTTTGTGCTCGAAAGCATTCAACAGTTCTCTGTACCTGGGAGGTGATATCTTCCTTTTCCTTTGAGAAGTCTTATGGATTGCTTTCTCTCTTCTCCAGGTGCTGGAGTTCTCTGTGGCACTGAACTTGCCCTCGAGTACATTTTGCCCAATGCAACGATTTTAAGGTTTTGTACAGCAAAACGAAGTGCAACTGACTGTTTCTGCAGACTTGAAAAATCAGAAGAAATAGTTCACGAAACCTCATCTGTGTCACTGAGAGAACCAGCGGATGCACCCTCAGTGATGTGTTAGCACAAGTAAAAATGGAAAAGAAATAATCTTTTGCTCCTGGAAAAAAAGTCTTTTTCTTGGCAGAGGACTTTGAGCTTAGCAGACTTGCAAGCACATGTTGGAGAACTTTACAAGTGTCCTTATCGTGATCAGTGAACATCCCCCAGAGAACTGAAACCTTGCATTAAAACACGTCATAGGGAACAGCGCGTAGGAAACATGCCAACTCAGCCTCTCTTGGCATACATGGATGGACTGGATGGAATAGCCAGTACTGTTGGTGCGCAGATGGAGAATAACGATGCCTCAATGACAATTAAAGGAACGAACACCATTTCTTACAAAAGCTTGCAAGAAAAATTCCTCATGCAAGCTGAGGGATGTATGCCTCTGGACTGCATGTTCTGCGATGAGACCTTCAAGCATCCTGAAGAACTGGGGAAGCATGTTTTAACTCAGCATAGGCCTACTCTTTGTGAACCAGCTGTCCTGCGTGTGGAAGCAGAGTATCTTAGTCCTCTAGATAAATGCCAAGTAAGAACAAATTTGCCTTCTCCAAACAATGAAAAGGACAGAGAAGAACTTAGTTGTGAAGTCTGTGGACAAACGTTTGATGAGGCTTTTGATGTTGAAGCACATATGAAAAAGCATAAAGATTCTTTCACGTATTGGTGTAATGTATGTGGAAGAAGATTTAAAGAGCCATGGTTCCTCAAAAATCACATGAGAACGCATACTGGAAAGCCTGGTTCTAGAAACAAGCTTCAACAAGGCTCTGAGAGCCCCATCACAATAAATGAGGTGGTGCAGGAGCATATAACTGAAAATGTAACATCACCTTACAAAATCTGTATGGTTTGTGGCTTCCTATTTCTCAATAAAGAGACTCTCCTTGAGCACAGCAAAGTGCACACCAAAGAATCAGCGCCCAATGGCGACAGCCCGCAGGTGGCTGACGATCCCAGCCCAGAAGGAACGTCTCAAAGAGAGGAGTTCTTGCGATTTTTGAACTTAAGACCAAAAGTGGTTCCAGAAAATGACAAATCACAGAAACCTGTGAAATGGATTGCTGAGCTGGACCCATTCAACACATATCAAGCGTGGCAGCTGGCTACCAAAGGTAAAGTTGCAGTTGGCCATGGGCAAACTAAAGAATCAGGACAAGAAGGAAGTACAGACAATGATGATTCATGTTCTGATAAAGAAGAACTTGGTGAAATTTGGAATGCAAATAAAGGTAGCCAGGCTGAAACTACAGGGAAGTCAAAAGTAAATAAAAACAGCAGTTATACAGGGAATAGTAACTTATACAGACACAAATTGAAACACCCCAACGGTGAAGTGCCTTCTATGGAGATGGATTCTAAATTGTCCCAGAACAAAGAGAAACCAACACACTGTTCAGAGTGTGGCAAAGCCTTCAGAACGTACCACCAGCTAGTCCTTCATTCTAGAGTGCATAAGAGAGACAGGAGGACAGATGGGGAGACTTCAGCTGCTTCAAGGTCTTGCTGTACTGATATAATTGCAAGCCTAGATGAAAATGGAGCAGTAGAGCGAGTGGAAGGAGGATCTGAAGATGGGTCTGAAGATGGGCTTCCAGAAACACTGAATTTAGGTGAGCAGCGTTTTGAGGCGTGAGATTGAAATAACTGTTACTGTTTGGGAACTGTTTAAAGCCAAAAATGCATCATCTCTCTTAATGACCTTTCCCAAAACTTACGTTGGAACTTTGAAATAGTATGGTGGGAAAAGGGGAGAGGAGAGGAAGAATAAGAAAAGGAAAGAAAGGTTCTGACACAATTATTTCCAGGCCTTTGAAGTTGTGCTGGGCCTTCTGGCAGTGGTGATTTGGGTTTCTGGAATTACTGAAATACTTTCAATAACAATCTGTCTAGAAAAGTTGTGTTCCTCCACCAAGGCGCATACTTCTACTGGGTATGCTGCATACGCATTGCATTCTTGTACAGCACATGTTTTTACAGGTAGTATTTCTGAGCAAGTCATTGTGTGTTTCCCATTTGATTCTGCATCCTGTAAGGGCAGGGAAATGTCCAGTGCTCAGTATCAGTGGTTATTAGGATTCCAAGATGTAAAGAATAACTCCAAGGTTTTTCTACCCATCCCTGGGTTGTTTCTTTTGAATGGTATCTAACCTGACAGGCCAAGTGTCAGGACCAGCAACGTTAAGTTAGTTGTTTAAGGATGTGCCTATGGACTATCAATACCTGGATGCTGCCTCTGCAAGAGGAATGTACTTAGCTCCTCTTCTTTGCCAGATCAGGTACACTGTGTGTTACCCAGGGTTAATGCTGAGCCTCACTTTGCCTTAGAAAAATGTGATACCAATGCTGAATGATTCCTTAAGTGAAAAAGTTTGCGTGTCTGTGGACAAAACAGAACAGCAAAAAGGCATGGAGCTAAACCAGCACTGCTGTGTGACGTGCTTCAAGTCTGCATTTAAAGAGCAGACGCTTGCATAATCGCTAGAAAAGACAACGTACAGAATGTCCTGGCACACGAGACTGGGTTTGCTGTTTCTGGTAATGTGCTGCCCTTAATGTTGCCTCCAATAACAAAGGAAAAAAAATATTACCTAATGTTAGCTTGCTTGTTTTGTTTCACAGCGCCTTATCCAGAACGACAACAGCCCTCGTTGTGAGATGCTGAGTCATGCTTATTGAGACATTATCTGCTTGTTTAAAACGGCTCTGGCTGCTCTTGGCCGCAGTTTAGCCATGCTTAGCATTTCCAGTATGGAAACTTTCCAGTGCATAGTAACTTTGGAAAATCATTTTAAGCTGCCTATCATGTTTCTAACATCTTAGTTCAGCAAAACGTTTCCTTCTCTATATTCCCACTGTAGCTTTCTAGTTAGCTTTGTTTTGGATATTTTACTTACGTTGACTTCTTCGGCAGTTCGAGTTGTAAAAACATCAAGGCACGCTGATCTGAACGGTGTCTTGTGCGTGAGCTTCCTCCCCTCGCTCGGCATTAAGCTGCACATGCCGCCCTCCAGTGGCCATCGCTGTCTCTTACACTTCAGTTCATCCGAATAGTTCCTCGAACCACGTGCTTCACAGAACCAGCAGCCCCGCCACCCTCCTGTTTGTGAGGGCTTAAGCATTCCCAGTTCCAGTGAAAGATTACTTGTTACAGCCAAGCTGGTGGTTCTGGGCATGGCCCTTCGCTGCTGAGTGCAGACTTAATGTTACAATAAAGTTAAAAGTCAGGCGTCCTCTGAGCCTTCCTCCTGCAGGACAACATCCCGTGTTGTGTCGGTGCTCGAGGCAGGTTTGCAGTCCAAATAACCACGCTATTCAAGAACTCCCCTTTAAGATAAGAATGCAGTTTTTAAAGGATATGACTTTTTCATTTAGGCCATTCTCCAACGGTTTCTTGTAGGTTATTACAGAATTAAATGTCTTTTTTCTTTGAGGCCTAGTTTTATGTTTGTTCTGTGGGGCTGCTTCACTTCAGTCACTAACCACAGTGGTACTCGACACAGTTGGAAACCTTTTAAACCATTTTGCTTTCTGAGTGTACATCAGTGCAGAACCAAAGATGCTCACAGGTTGCAGGAGTTGGCACCAGTCCTTCCTTCTGTGCCTTTTCCTTAATAAGGACAGCTAAGATAGTTGCTTATGGTTTTGAAAGGGACTGCAGACTTGCATTTGCTCTTCATAATGTAGCTATATTTTCTCTCAAAGATAAAAATGAAGATGTTTTGGAAAGAGCAAAAGTTAAAAATCTTGGAGCCTCCAGAGAATGCAGCTATTGTGGAAAGTATTTTCGCTCCAATTATTACCTCAATATTCATCTCAGAACTCATACAGGTAAATGGGCTTCAGCTTTATGGGAGGGGAAGGAAGTGATGGATCCGATTGGATGGGGTGTCTGGTTTTGGTTAAGTAAAACAAAAGTTGCCTTCAAGATTATTGATGTTAAAATAAAGATTACTCTGGGAAAAAGGTCTGATTTTAATTTCTTGAAAGGAATTCATTATATACCTAAGTGTAAATCTCTTTGGGGCCAATTATATTGTATTCTTATCAATACTTATTTTAAACCTTAGAATTCTTTCTGCTTTTCACAGCGTAGGAAAAACACAGAAATACTTCCAAGTTTTAAGTTTGTCTGCTAGTTGCTGCTACCTGGGGAAAGAGCTGTGTATTCTTCAGTTAAACTTGTCTGTAGCCCAGCAAACTCGTTCTACTTCTGTTAATGCATGCCCATGTTTCTTTTGGAACAGCTCTATTTATAGAACTGTAACACTTGTGCTGTTGAATAGCATACCTGCAGTGTGATGGAGGGCTGTGTGTGCATTTTGGAGTGACCCACAGCTGTGCGTGCTTATTTCTGCCAAGCAGAGCTACCACTCTGCTCAGGGATCTCCCTGCTTCATGACCAGAAGGTGTCACTGTAGTTAGCAAAAGCAGTAAGACAGTTTTACGTGATTCAGAGTCTGGGGTTTAAGGTTATGTGGAAGGGGGAAGGCAATTCTATTTTATTGTTCTAAAGTCTGGATTATTTCCTTGTTTTTAATTGTACTCAAGACTTCAAATCGTATCAAACTTACTGATAAAACTGTGTTTCAGGTGAAAAACCGTACAAATGTGAATTCTGTGAGTATGCAGCAGCACAGAAAACTTCACTGAGGTATCATTTAGAGAGGCATCACAAGGACAAGCAAGCTGATAGTGCAGCAGATGTGAAAGGTGACAGCAAAGCTTCATTGCAGAGCCAGGAGACGGAGCTCTTTCTGGTTGCTGATGGTGCTCAAGAAACCAAAAATTTGAAGAGGCTTTTTGATGGTGCCAAAGATGCTGAGGGCTGCCCACCCACAAAGCAGCAAAAGGAAATCCTGTCCTTGAATAATGCGACAGGCAGCACAGTCCTTGTAAGAATGAAAAATGATTCTAGGGAATCGATCAAACGTTCGGTTTGTAACAGTTTGAATCAAATGCATGAGAATGTCTCCACTCCTTACTTGGAAAAACTAAAGTCTGAGAAGGAAACAAAGGAAGTTCAGCCCAGTGCTTCACATAAAAGAGAGGGAGAGGCTTCTGTGGAATCAGAGGGAGATGACGTCCAGTATGTTTGTGCTTTTAAGGATGGAAAAAATACAACTGATGTACGAGAGTGCTGTGAGAACTCCAAACACAAACATATTGTGGACGCCCAAGAAATGCCCTTGAACTTATCTGTTGGGACTTCACAAGAATGTTCAGTGCTTTCAACTGCTAGAGGCCTGGTACCCAGCACCTGCCCGTTCTGTACTTACAGAACTTTCTACCCAGAAGTCCTAATGATGCACCAGAGGCTGATGCACAAATACAACCCTGACACCGTTAACAAAAATGGCTACAGAAGCAAGGCTCTAGCTAAAGCCAGACGCACTGGATGCCCTCCCGCTCTGCTTGGTAAAGATGTGCTTCCTCTGTCTTTTAATCCTAATAAAAGTAAGGCCTCCCCATCTATTCCACAAAAACTGTTGCAAACGGGGAAATCCAAGCAGTGTCACCCTCCCCAGAACAAAGTCCCTCTTTTTGCAATGGCTGATTCAAGCAGCACAGCCCCCAGTAACCTCAAGTTTCATAAACAGCAAAGTAACATTGGAGCTCAGGCAAATAATTATAGACAACCTCAGCAAGAAATGCACTCCAGTTCCAGTGTCTCTCCAGTACTGGACAGAGTAAAAAGAGCTGAATCTAAAATGAAAGCTCTGAATGTCACGATGTCTCAGTCTGGTGTAGTAAGCAGCAGTATGAATGGGGCTCTTGACTCTCACCTAAACGAATCTGCCTGGTCTTGTCATCGAGGAAGAGACTATCTTTGTAGTAAATCTGTGGGCAATGCAAATCTAGAATATGGTGAAACATCATCTAAAAGAATGAAACATAGTGTGGTAGTTATTGAACAAAGTGACTGTGCAGTGGCTAATTACAGAAGATATGAAACGAGCAGATTTCGTGTTGCAAACAGATATGCAAATCTGCTACCTCAGGAATGTTCTCGCACCAAACCTGCATCCTCTGTTTTGCCAACCAAACAAGGGCTTCTGAATTCGGATGATGCTGATCCTCCTAAAGTACTGACTGTTCTCAAACCTTATGAGCCGTATAGCTCTGGATCACTTTACAGTTCTTGTGGATCTAGCAATGGCCAAGTCACCAGCTCTACAGTAGAAGGTACTGTATCTCCGTCCTAGTTCAGTTAGATGTCTTTGAACTTTGTGAAGAAAGGTGTATGAAATAATAAATGCGCAGCTGCAATAAAATAATAGAGAAAATGAAGTGCTGTTAATGTTTCGTCAGGTACAGTCAGAGCCTGGATGTTAAATGTAAGATCCAGGTTCAGCAGCCTCCCGTCTTGGGGAATTAGGCCTGCAAGGTCTGAATTTTAAAGAGAGGTTTAAAATTCAGGTTCCACCTCCCTGCCTGCAGTCTCTAATATCAGGCATGTCCTGTTTGCTCATTAGAGCACTCAAGACATGCTAACTAATCCAGGATATGGAGCAGGCCTTCCTGCTTCATTTACAAGAAGTTTTGGACCATCTGGAATATTAATAGAAATTAAAAAAAAATAAAATAGCTCTCATAGACAATTGTTCCATTCAATTACAGAGAGGGATGTGTTAAAACCATAAACCATGATGTAAATCTCAGACTTGTGCTGTTCAGGGGGTTTTTATAATGTTTAGGAACAGAATATTTGTGACACAAATTTCTGCTGTTCTGGCATCATTGCCCTAAGCAGTAAGGCTTTGCTGTGGGAAACTCTTAGCCTAGCAAATAGTTTGTGATGTATTTGGAAAAACTTTGTGCTTTGTTTCTTAGTCAGCATTTTCAAAAGCTTGTAGGAGGCCAAGATTAAAAGATGGTAGGTGATGTTTAAGCAGTTGTCTGACTTTCTAGAAGATATCTATGACTTTCAGCTGAGGATCAGAATGGACTTAGCCTTAAATACAGGGATTTGAATTTTGAAGTGAAGATTCTGTTGTAGGAATGAATAGTAAGCATATGCATGCTCTGTAGTCTTAAGGTATCTACTAAACTCTGAATGTTCCCATTCTCTAGAAACAGCAAGGTCGCTTCTGAGGTAAGAAGCAGAGCTATGTTACCTTTGGGCAGAGCAAAGTGAAAAATACTAAACTGCATTTTGTTATGTGGTGAAAAGTCTGTTCACCAACACTGTTCTGGTTTTTGTGTATATGGAGGTTGTGGGCTTACTAGTGAGTTATGGAAAAATGAAGGGAAGCGTTAAAGCTCTGCTTCCAGGCTGGGTCTGGGAAGAACAAGGGCAAAGCTAGCATCACATTTGACTTACTGAGACAGTTGTGAAAGCGTTAACTCCTAGTTTCATCAAGTGTCATCTGTGTCAGGTGGTGACCTGTGCCATTAATTGCCTTGAGGAATGTGCAATGAGCACTGGGTTACACACAGAATACACGGGGACAGGCACAAGGACAGATGTTTTGCTGCCTCTTGATATTCCTAGTGATCCGAGGGGGTGAAATAGTTTTTCTTATCTGGGTGCAGAAGTCATTCATGCAGTTGTGGAATACATAATAACCATTGATAAAAAGCCTGGCAGAATGCTCCTTCCTGCTAAGAACTGAACGTGTGATCTCATCACTTGGAGTCCTTAAGGACTAAATAGAATGCTAGTTTGCATACAAGTCAACTGACTGAGGGCTCGGGCTGCCTGATGAGCAGAGACAACATTCAGGATTTTTAGAGAGTTCTCTTGATACTGTATAAAGACATGTTAATTTGAGTTAAAATGAGGGGAAAATAAAAACTTGGCGCTTCAGCTGTCTTGACAAGTCCGTACCCTCGGGGACTGGACATGGTGGGTCGGTATCTCATTTCTCTCCAGCGTTACCTTGAGAATAGAAAAATTCTCTTCCCCTGCCAGCACTCCTAGAGAGGTTGGCCTGTGGAATTGGCAATTGCTACTATACCATTTTTAAGCAGTGACTTCACTGGAATCCACCTTGTTCTTCTGAAAGCTTCACCTGTCAACCAGAAAAATCTGTGGTGGACTCTTCTTCCTCTTTATGGTACGACACGGAGACAGCAGCTTGCAGTCAAAATTATAGTCATTGCTTCTTGTGATTTAGAGCGCTCGAAGCTGTACCTACAACCATCAGGCAGTATAATTGTCACAGAAATAAAGATTTCATTGCTGGTTATGCAGTGCCATCTCAAGGCAACTTTTCATGGCTGATACTGATGTTGGAGAGACTTGTAAAACAAGACCCTTTTGATGGGGGTTTTCTTAAAACCTTCAAGAAATGCCTTGTGCAATAAAACATGGGCTTTTAAGGCTAATTGCCCAGCTTTCCAACCGTTCCGCCCAGACGTATATGAATGAAACCAAACCTTGATAATTTTGAGAAGGTTAAGGCAAGGAAACTTCTCAGCATTAGACTTCTAATATGGTTGGAGGCAGTAAAGAAGAGTTTCTGTGGATTCTTATTTCTTCAGTTTAACAAAAAGATACAGCTGAGGTACAACTGTTTGCCTGAGAGTTGCAATTCCATGGAGGTACTTGGTAATACATGCAATTTACTACATGTTTCTATAGCCCTAATCAACCCTGGTGATATTATAAGAACAGGATCTTTCTCTAAGGATCTGTGTGCTTATGGCAATGTTATTTAGGTCCTATGAACATGTTATGTTGCATGTTAAATGCTGGATCAAGTTGTCATGAGAATATGTTCCACTTGGCAAGCTTGATTAAAGCATGATGCCTTCTATTACTGCTTGTAAGCTGTGCCACTCTGTATTGCCCTGAAGAGACAGAAACATTCTGAAACCACTCAGTTTGTGTTATTTTCAAATTACTTGCCTTTGCAATGGCAACATGCTATCAAGGATAACCTGTTGGCTGATTGATCTGGCAGAGACTGCAAATTAAAGACAATTGCTCATGACACACTCCAATGGCTTTGTAGATTCTGTTGAAATATTAATTTAGCTTTGCCATTTTAATTTAATTAAAGCTTGCCAGGTTTTTTCAATGCTGCATTTAAAGCTTTCATGGAATGTGGATGGCAGTTGGGCTTTCTGTATCCTGGGAGGGAAAATGATCCTTGACTTTGCCTTCATTTTATGAAGTATTTTTTTGACTGCTTACTTAAGCTACAAAGACTTGGTTTGGAACAGGCATTGATTTCATGTATGTAAATCTGAATGAATGATTGATAAATATAGAATTACCAGTCTACAGCACTGAAAACTGCTTAACAAAGTTATTCACGTGTGTATGTTAACATCCTTCAAGGGGTTACAAGTTCTACACATCTGTATAATCTATTCAGGTAATAATGTAGTATACTTGTCTTCCATCTCAGGTTCTATTCTCAGACAGATGCAGGAATGCAGGAGATGAATACGTAGGTATCATACATATGAGGGGTTCGCTTTAAGAAGTGTACACTGTATGATGAATTGAGCAGAGATCTCTTGCAAATTATACGAGCAAAACCCAGCATGATATGAGCATGCAAACAAGGTTCTTCAATTACAGCTTTTCTCCTTGTTCTGGTTTTGGATACTGTATTTCCCATGGCTTCTAAGAGGACAAGGAGCTGCTGTCCACCTTGAGCCCTGCTTGTGAGCTGTGTTCTGGGTGCTGACGTAGACCTGCTCCCAGCTGAACGTCTGACCAATCAGATGATCAGGAAATAACTCTTCTAAATTTATTTTTGTCAGGAAAAAGATCAGTGTCCTACCAACACTTGTCTAGCAGCGTGCTGCAGAAGCGGGGTTACGAGAGCCTCATTGGCAACGCGCGCTTTCGGCCGAGCGACAAGAAGACTTGATGGTTCACTTCAGGAAACGGTAAACAGACCTTCTGAGCTAACTGATACCTGAGCACTGCCTTGTGGACTTGTAGCATCACACTCTGCTGCATAAGTGTGGTGAGAGGTTGTGAAAGTCTGAACCAGAACATCTGAAAATGCAAACTCTCCCTTTTAGAAAGTGAGGCACATACTGGAATAGCTGGAATAGCTGGAATTAGTTATTTCGCATATTGGTAATGGCTGCTTTGTGTGTTGTAAAAAAGTAATGCATAGATGCTTCTTTCCTAAAAGACATTAGGGCTCTAAAAAAGATAAATATATTAATTAGATACAGTGCCAGTGAGAAGTGTTCACCAAAGGGCTTTCCCCTTGTGTCAGCATACGGGGGTGGGTGAACGACCTGGGGACCTAAAAATGAGAGGAGTGCCTGTTACCGTAGTTAGCGAGTCCTCTGCTGTCCGTGAGAGGCCGTGTTGGTCAGTTCTTCCTGAAAATGGAGGCACTGCTCATTTTACAACTTCTGAAGGTTTTGAGGGCTGCCTCTAACAAGACTGTTGCTGGATTACCTCATAGAGAAGTATGGGTTTCCTGATAGCTCCTTGACAGTTTATCTTTGTGTGCTGGTGAGGTTGTTCCAAATAGCTTTTCCTTTGTTTGACTGAGGGGTGGGTGTAGCCTCTTAGGGGAAACAAGTCAAGTGAAAAGAATTAGCCTGGTGTGCTGAATTCCTGTGCTTCATCTCTGCAGTTTGTAGCTGAATCTCAGAACTTCACAATTCCATTGTGTTCACAACATTCTTAGCTGCTAAGGAGATAAGCAGTGAATAAGTCTATAAATAAATATATCCGTATGCTCTTTCTCAACTGGAGCCACGGATCATTTTCCTTGTTGAAATTTAAGCAGATGCCTCTTGAATGCTACAGCACCTGGGCCAGTGTGCTTTCTAAAAAGATTTTACATATTAGGGGAGCAGAGCTGCCTGACCTCTAGCTGGCAGCTTTTAAAATACTTTGCTTTATTTCTTGATAGTCTTCTAATCTTACTGCTTTTATTGTCCCCCACTAAGCATTTTTTGCCTGGTTCTGCCTGTATTTCCTGCCTGTATTTCTGCTTGGAGTTTGAGCGTTCAAAAGGAGACTTGATTGCCAGTTTTAATTTGCTATGAAATACAGGATAGACTGTATATGGCAATAATAACTTCTAAGTATGTTTATGCAAGGGTGAAGGTTCTCTTCTCTTTCTTTTAAGGCTGCCTTCTCCCGAACAAAAAGTGTTATGCTATTTTCTAGTTCTATACAAAACCCTATTATTTGATTTGTTCTAGGTCTTAAGGACACAAGTGCATGTTCTATGGAGTTATACCTGCAGTTCATCCCTTGAGGAAAATGAATGGTGAAAGCTACTGAACTAAGCTGTGATTGTACTGTATATAAAAACACTACAGTTCTATAATATTGGTTCTGTTAACATTTAATACCAAATAGCCATAAAAGGTAGTCTAAAGAGTTGGGTTATGAAGGTGTGTGGGGAATGTATGTCTTGACATTGACTTGGAGTATTTTTCATTAGAATTAATTGACCAAATATTAGGTAGGAATTATATTTTTACATACTTGAGCGCTGCTGAAAAGAGTTTCTTTGAAAGAATATATAGTCCTTGCACCTCAGGTAAACTGTACATACAGACGTTGAAATCCTGTTGGCTTAATGCCCCTTTTTCATAAAGGTGAAAGTTTCTCATATGTCGTTTTTCCTGTTTGACTATGTTTCTCCAAACAACTTCCAAATAAACTGTCTGCAACTGTCCAGTTTATAAATGTTGTGAACATCAAAGCAGTGGTGCTGACACGATGCTGATCTGCCTTGCGTTACGAGATCACAATGCGTGCTTCCCGAAGAGCAGGGATCTGTTCTCCTGGAGTTGTTTCCAGCTTTTTTCAGAAGCGTGGCTGAGGCTGTACTTGACATGTGAGTCTGTCAGTGTGGTGTTCCTGAAATACGGTTGGATTCCTGGTTTGACATTGGTTGCTGTTGTTCAGAGAAGTTTCTTAAATGGACCTCTATAGCAAAAAGTACACAGGACTTGCATGAGACACGCTACTAATCTAAATGTTTCAAGTGTTTAGTTTGCTACTAAACCACATTTAGAGGAAAACTACTTTGCACCTTTGTCCAAACTGTAAAGTCACAAACAGGCTTGCAATACGAATACAGGATCCACAGACTTCAAGAAGGGATGTGGCTATGGTGTAGCCTGCTTGACTCTGCTTGAAAGCTTCTTAATGTTGGTTTTTAGCATCTGCTGGGTGTTTAAACAGAGTAAGGAATAAACTGTTAATGGGAGAATATCTCCTTCTATTTTTTTGTGAAGACAAGAGTTTTTTCTAATGCACATGCAGTTTATTTTTTGTAAAGGGAAGATGGCCAGTTACCAGCCAGTAAAGCAGAACTGTTGTGTATTTTGACCTTCATTCCTAGTCGCTTCTCACAAAGCCTGTTGTAAAGAGTTGATTTCTTCTGTATCTGGCTTTGACTTCCATATATTTTACTAAAACAAAAAAAAAAGAATTTGCACTGCTTGTTTTGCTCTCTTCCCTCAAATAGCGAAATGTAAAATAGCAAAACCTAGGAACTCTTGTTTTTCACTATGCAACTTGAGATGTTCCAGTTGTATGTCTTAGTTCCTGAATGCGGGACCTAATTTTAACGTCTCTGTAAACTGGCAATGTAATGAAGTGCTGTGTATCAGGAAATTGTACACTATTTACCTTCCTTCTGTTCATAAGCTGAGCCATATGTACATAATCTAGATTTGTTTTCCTAGTTTTGCACTTTTATAGCCTATTTTTTGAAGACTGATTCACTTGGAAAATGGTTAATCTATTTTTTTGCGTGATCTTTCCGATGAGTCTTATAGAATGCATGCTGTAACTATCATCTATGTACCTTACCAAGGTTCTGTGGTTCAAACGTGTACAGGGCTGTATTAAGATGTCTAAGTAAAAAGACCTAAGATGTTTTTAATCTCTTCATGCTGGTACAGTTTCCTTCAAGATTTTTTTGGTAGAGATCTTGAGGGTTAAGTAGAAAATGGCCGTGAAGACTTTCGTGGCAGCATAGCCCTGTGCTTCAGAACACACTTTGCCCATCAGTATTAACTATTGGGATACTACTGGTTTTGTATGATGCTTTGGAGGTAACAGTGCATATACAGAGGTACAAATTGTTGATTTTTCTTTCTATGTATTTATTTCATTCCATTTTGTTTTAATTGTTGAAACCGGAAGTTGTCAAGCAGTAGGAACACATTACTCATTTAATTTATAATGTATTTCACTTTAGTTGAGTATATTATTACATGTGGATGTAAATATAGACTTGGTGTTTTGCAAAACTGGTTTCTGTGTCTTGCTTTTAAAGGTTGAAATTAGCTGGCTGGAATTTCGTACTCTTCCATCATATTCAGACCTCTGTGGGAGGGGGAGGAGGAGGACCTGCCAATAACCAAACCCAAACTCACGTCTGTTCTGTTGCTCTCATGAAAATACTGAGTCACTTCCCAGAAAACCTGGCTGAGGCGTAGAGAACTCTCAACATAATGAAGAAAGCTTTTGTTTCTTCCCTTTGAAGGAAAATAACCAAGGAGAAGAAATAGAGTTTTTGTATGCATTCATTGTGGTAATAAGAAGTGGTGACAGCATTAATTTTTTTTTAAGCAAACTTTTTTTAAGCTTTAGAATTTGTAAGGGCTTAAATGTTCTGGAAAGAAATAATTGTGGGTCTGATGTGTTCCTGGGAGCTGTGTAAGATGCCATACCTCAGCAGCACCGCTGGCAGCATCTGAAAACCAGATTGAACTTGGGGGTGAGACAGCTGGAAAAGGCTTGTCAAAGGCAATTTGTCCTGAGGAGAGCTCATCATATAGGGTCCCCTATATAAATAAACTTCATTTGAGGGCACACATCTGACTGACCAGTGCCTTGCTGGCCTCGCAGATGGAGCTTTTGAGTCTTGTGTTGGAACTGGCACTTGTGGCTGTGGTCAGGTTTGTAGAGAGAGCCTAGACTGACTTCTTGACTTGGTAAAAGCATTGCTGGTGGGCAGAGCAAGAACTTCAAAGTGTGCTCTTAACAAAACTGTCATCTGTGGATTGCTTTGGAAATGGTGAGTTCTGCCTGTGGTGTACAAAAGAGGGCATGTAGAGCCTGGCTTCTGAAGGCGTTCAACTGGGCTTGGGTTACACTGCTGCTGAGAGATTTCTGAGCAGTGCTGAATGAGGTGTGGTGGAGGGGGGGCACAAGCACAGATGTGAGCTTTGCAAGTCATCTTTACCATTAACTATGGTCTTCCTTTGGTGTTCTAAGTATGCTTTTATTCCCTGTTAGTAGTTTCAGGTAAGCCTTCAGATATCAGATGCCTACCATTTTGTGAGCTACCCCAGCTGCCAAACGGAAAGTAAAACTTGGGAGCAAATCTCACTTGCTGCCTGAGGGGGGATATGTGAAAGATATGGATCTGGTACAAGGGTAGAAAATTCAGCAGTCATTTCTGCTTCAAGTCTGTTTCATCTTTAAATGGTGAGGGATTTTGGAGACTTTTTTCCAGTGTTACTATGCTTCATTTGTTTATGATTAGTGAACAACTTCAGCGTTGCTAAAACACTTCCTCATTCCTTTGCGATGTTACTCCCATTGTAAGTTGGACTAATTGAAAGGTTGAGGTTATGTTTTGGAGAGTGAAGGCCAAAACCGTCATAAAAGAGATGGTGAGTAAATCCAGAGAGTATTCTCACTACTGGTGTTGATTAAAGCTGCTCTAGTTTGAGGGGCTGCAGAGTAGCGCTCCTGATTGAAAGGTCTGCTCTCATTTCTGTCCTTGTGCCATGGAAAATCCCATGGTAGCTGGTCTGCGTGATAACCTGCTTAGTGCTGTTGGTTCCCTCCAAGTAGTGTTACTGGAGGACTTCAGCTGCTGTCTAAAATGCTGGAATGCATAACTGAGAAAGTGTTTCTCTATAGTAGAACCTGTCCAGATTGGTTGGGTGGTAGCTTTAGTTATAAACGTATGAGGGACTTTCCTTCTACTTTTAATGAGTTAACAGTAAAAATACACTCAGACAACTAAAGCTCTTGAAGGAGAGGAAACAACGTTAATTTTTTCATACAAGGAAGATCTAATATTAAATCACAAAACAGTTCCTTGTTCCCCTTTTTAGTAAAAGAGGAAAATATGCAGTGCGTTACTGAGCAGATTTCTCTGTTCATTTGCACACACTTAAGAAAAGTGCATTTAATTAGGATTAGCAAGTCTCTAAATTGCAGATGGTTCTCAGGGGAAAAAATAGTTTTGAGTGCATTCATGACATTAAAATCAGTACATTTAATTCAATTTCATCTTAATATTAATTCGTAACATCTAAAGTAGTAGTTCCTACAGAAGATGTTCATGTGATTTTAGGATTAGTAGAGAAAATGAGATCGAGCGTTTCCAAACATGTAACAGCACGATTACTCTGTGTAATTATGCAGATTGAGTAACCACATGCCAATTACAAGAGCGCCCATCTTGACATGCGCTGTTATCTGTGACAAGGGCCTGTTGTATGAAATGTGGTTTTCTTAGTTAGGGTTTCATTACCAATAGGTAGTCTGAGTCCAAGACTGGGTCATGTGAAGCACTGCTAAAGTCCGTGGCTAATAGGAGCTGTTGGTGTGTAACTCCAGAGAGAGCAGCCTGATGGGCTGGGGGTAGTATTACCAAACAAGGTATTTTGTCTTTAATGCTTTTTAGACTGCCATATTGATCTCTGTTCTGACCACAGACTCAAAAGTACAGCATCTCTTCATTTAAAGAGAAATCTTGTGGTATCTTCCCTCATAATTTGTTTAGTTTTACCTCTGTACCTACTATAAATGAGCTGTATCTTTTTAGGACAGGTCCATCAGCTTCACTTGCTTTCTCATGTGTTGAATGTGAAAGCAAGGTGTCACATTTCACGTCCTGCTTGATCCAGAACTGAAGTGTGGAACTGGGAAATCCTGGGTTTAGATAATACTCCCTCTTCAGACCTCCTCTGTTTCTGCAGAGGTTATCTGTAGTTTGCAATACTCAGTACTGTGCCTATCATCTTCCAGGCTTAGCTGGGCTCTGCGGCCCCAGAACTGCTCACAAGCCTTGAAACTGGGGATGGAAGTGTCTGCAGAGGCCCCATCCATCAAGCCAAAAGTCTGGGCCTGCTTTGGCACGGGTGGTCAACTTTTTGCTCAATAAGGAAGTTTTTACTATGATGATGAAGTTTTGGCCTTCTCCAAAGAGGATGTACTTTCCAGGGCCTTCACTCTTCAAAATCCCCAGCTCTTTGGTGTGTCATCGGGGCTCAGTGCAGATGAGTGAGTTAACTCCTTGGCTTCTCTCAGTCCCAAAGCTGCATCTCCCTTCCATTAGAGGAAGAGGCCTTGCACCTTCTATGAGAGGGCAAAGGGCTGTTTCCTCTGCTTTGGGTGGGGTTTCCTGGAAATATGCATTGTTACTCCACTGGCTTGTTCTTATTAACAAGGGTGGAAGCTCTATAATGATGAAGGGATGGCTTTAACAGTATTTTGATTAAGAGGTAATGTAATGTGTAAGAGAGAATCTTGTTTCCTCCTCATGAGAGCTCGGTGTCTGAGCGTTAGATGGCAGTGTTAGCAAAGAGAAGGCACTGAAATAAGCTTAACGAGGGGAGCTCAGACAGCAGACAGACAAGCCAGTTACAATGGAAGTGCTATATATCTTAAGGCCAAGTTTACTTTGGATTCCTAAATTAATTAGCAATTGCACAAAAGTAGGTGGAAATAAAACAAACGGAGATGCCCCGAAATATTCCACGTGCTCAAGAAGATGTTACCTGTTTAAATAGCTCACGTAGCAGAAGGCCCAGTGTAACCCGCACGCTTCACCGACGAATGAGGTGAACCAAAGAAAATGTGCAGAGGTATGAGCGCTGTCCCTGGCTTTCTCTTCTCACCCTATCAATATTTACTGAAATGTGTTGCAACAGAGCAGATTCAGAGCACGGTTTAGCTGCTGGCTACCATTATTTTGACTGCTTTAATGAAATGATGCGTTTTATAACGTGGTGCACATCACTGAGACGTTTGTCCGGGTGAATCTTTAATATAAAACTATTTTCATGAGCAAATCTGGTCTAATAATTGTGCAATGCTTTGGCATTTAAAGCTAATTTTACACATATGAAATGTCTTCATTCATCCTCTATGAATGTAATGACCTAATGCAATTACTGATTCTTCATCCTGTGAATAATCGCCTGCAAGGAGCCTTGTGTGATTTCATCCCTGTGACTGGGGAAGCGGTGGCAGGAGGAGCCTTACCTGCATGGCCTTGGGGCTGTCCTGGCAGCCCTGCGAAGCCAGGAGATGGTTTTGGTGTAAAGCAGAAAGTGCCCTTCAAGTTGTAAAAGCAGTTCTCACTTTGTCATGAGCGATGACATTTCAGTTTAGAGTTCCGATCTATAAATATCCGTATGTATCTTTTCTCAAAAAGTTAATTAAAAACATTTCCAAATAAAGTAATTTTTAGCAAACTCGGTGACATTTTAATGTCAGAGTTGAGCATAAATTGTTCAGGAAAATAGAAGGTCGGAGCAACTCGATGAAATTAGAATTAACTCAGAAGAACTTTTGCACCGAAGTCGGATTTGTCTTCCTGTGTTCTGTCCATAACTGCTCACAGAACCTCCCTGCGCTCCCGAAGCGTTTCAGCCAGCAGAGAGAGTTACTTCCATGCCTGTTTTGGTTCTCTGCTGAATGAGGAGAAATGGCTCTGCTCCTCAGTTACCTTTAGTGGATAGATATCACGTTTTCCAGGCTCAATTTTTGGTAAACTTTACAACAAATCACCTCTAACTGAAGCACTGCCGCAGTGCCCTTGTACTGCTAACGTTGTTTGCTTGCTCTGGGCTCAAACAAAGGTGGACTCGATGAGATTTTGCACTTCTTCCTTTCTGTTTCTTTTTGGTCTACGTTTATTGTGTTTAGGTTTATGTTTTTCTCCCTTCCTTTGCAGCTGGTACTTGAAGTTAAAAGGTAATTGAACTCCACGTTTCTATTCAAACTGGGTCTTGTAAAACTCTCCTTCAGCAGAAACTAAATGTGGGACTTGGATGTTTTGACAGAATTGATTTTCAGATTGAAACATTTCTTTCCCAACAAGAACTGTTGTTTTCCTATTCGACTCCAAAAGCCTACGCTGATCATCTTTAAAGCATTAGCACAATTGTTTACAGATGGACTTGTATGCCAAACGTCGGCTCTTCCCTCTCCCTAACCCCGCAGTACTGCTGTTTGTCTGAGCTCAGGGGCTGCTCGTTTTCCTCCTTTAAGCACAGTGATCTGGGATGAGCGTATCCAGAGCTATCGATATTTCATTAGTTACTGCAGGGAAACAAGCCAACAAACTTCTCCAACACTTGTAATGCCGTTCAGTTCTTGTTAACTAAATGGAAGTACTTGGATGTCCTGTTACAAATGAGGCTTGGGCTTTTTTTTAATAGTGAGTGAGTTTTGGCTCTGCAGTTATAAAGCTCAGTGTTGGGACACAGCAGTGATTACACTGCGCTGCTGAACTCGTGCTCCAAAAGCCAATTCAGTTAATGGGTGAGTGCTTTAAAAACAAAGTGATAGTCAACCACCTCAAAGCCATTAAATCCTGCTGATAACCCACCCTGTGTCACACACAACCTCCCGGGCTGTCCCAGGCTGGCTCAAGAACGTGGTCCCTCGGCAATGCCCATAGCACTGGAAGGGCTCTGGGCCTGGTGGCTGCTGGTGGCATGCTGGAGCTGGCCAGGCACTGCTCGGTGCCTGGACTTTGCTGTCAGCCCATCTTTACATTGTAAGGCATTCAGCAGGGGGAGATGGGACTAAATTTATTCCTGAATTGTTGAATAATGTAATATACGTGTTGTACATAAAAGGATCACAAACCACCCTGCCTGATTCTCCTATGAAAACGTTTAACTTTTATTAAATCAAGGCAGTTTTAAGGAGCAGCAGAAATGAAAGCAAAAACAGCAACAGAAACAGCTTTCAAAGTTGCCCTGTAGCCAAAAGAGCCGTCTGAGAAGCTGAAGGGTTGATCTTGTTTGTTTGTTCTGTTGGAATGTATCACCAATAATTAAAAAAAGATCCAAGTTCAAACCCTCAGAATAACTCAGAGCTGTCTCCATGCATACGGAGCGCTGCAGCTGGTGCAAGAAGCAGGACCCAGCCCTGCACAGCAGGTCCAGCCCCCAGGATGGACAAGGTCCGGCCCCTGGTGGCCCATGGGCTTACCCTGCAGCCGGGCACTGTGTGCTGTTCAGGAGCTGGGGCACGTTCCAGCAGGGCTGGCACTTCATGGAGCTGTAACCATATTCGCAGTCAGTGTGCCGTGCAGGTGAGTCTCCCCTCAGGCAAGGATTTGGCCCCAAACCTATCAAAGATGCCTAAAGCATTAACTGTGCTTCCCAGGAAAGCAAGTGGCAGAGGACCCTGCGTGCTGGAGTTAAGTCAGAAAGGCGAGACAAAGCCCCGGGGAGCGGTCTGCAGGGAACAAACCTGTATTGGCAGACAGCAAGATAAATTGGATGATCTAATAGTCCTTTTCCATCTCTAAGTTTTATGATTCATTTGTTATTTTAGCCATCTATATATATTTTTTATTTTACCCTAGAGGGGTTTCTTGAGATGTGTGCAATATATTCCTTTAAAAAAAAAATCACTTAAAACAACAACAACAGCCCGTATTGCAGAACTCGAGGCGCTGGCTCATAACTGCACTTGCTAATGAGCGACCCGGAGTGCAGGAGTGGGAGAGTGGCCCTTGTCCTTTGGTCCCTGGGTGCAGGATGGGCCCTGGGGCTGCAGGTGGGAAGGTGATGGGGCAGCAGCGCTTGGCTCTGAGCGCTGGGGCTGGGGAGGAAGGGAAGGATGGTGCTGGCTGGATGTCCCCGAGCAGGGACTGGGAATGGCTTGGGAACAGGAGCAGCGCCCAGGGCTGTGCCGCTGCCTCCACACAGCTGGCTCCAGGTCATCTCCTATTTCATCACCCCAAGGAGGAGCGCTGGCAATTACATACAGCCAACAGGTGATGCTGTACCCATCAAAATTTAATGCGTGCAAGTCTTGGGAATCTCTGCTGCGGCCGGCCTGGCCTCATCTGCAGTAAATAACAAGCGAGGGCTCGCGCAGCATCGGCGTGAGCTGCTGAGCTCCAGCGTGTGAGGCATCGCAGGGAGCGTTACGGGGAGCCAGGGAGTGCTTAGGGAAACTAAGTGTTAAACAGAGCCATCCGTCTGAGGTGGAGCAGTTGAGAGAAGGGTATTTGGTATCTCAATCATGCCTGCTTTATGGCTAGCGAGCCCTGGATTTGTGTGACAGCGGCCCAATGCCTCGCTGTAGATTACATCATAAATAACCCAGGCACGGAGTGGTCAGAGGAGCCAGATGGGGGAAGGAGAAGGATGTGCAGAAACGAACTCAGGATGGTGTCGCTAGATTTTCCTTTCTCTTTTTTTCTTTAAGATTATTATCTAAGCGAAGGGAGGCTGCTCCGAACCACTGGTGAGTTTTACTAAAACAGGCGCATTCCTGTGGTTCTCACTCCCACTGCCTCTCCAGGTCAGTCCTTTTCTTCTCCGTACAGAAAGAAACGAGGAGGGGAAGGAAGAGAGAAAAGAAAAACCCACACAAAAATCAATCCATCAAATGTCATTACAGATTTATTAAGCCTGATGTAGAAAGACTTTTAACAGTAACATCTTCAGAAAGCATAAAAAGAGCACTTCTGTTCAGTCTTGTGCTTTGAAAATCTAAATATATTTTTATCATATAAATAATTCTTTTCATGTTTTAAGTGCATCTGTTTTTTTTTTTCCTTTTCAAATTTCCATTTTACAATTGGCCAAAACTGAAGTCTGCATCGACTGAAATGAAGCCATTTGCAAAGCTAATGATGTTGTGAAGCATGTCTATGGTGAACCGTATCAGCTAGATTTCAGAAAGGTAGTTCAATGAGTGCAGCATTAAAATGAGGGACAGCCTCCAGCAAAATCATAATTGAACACACCCAAGTCCTTAATGTCTGCAGTTGGGTTTCCTGATGCAAATTACGATAACATTTCAGATGTGAGCAGTCGCTTTCCAATAGCTGCAGTGGAAAAGAGACGTTTTATGCCACAAAGGAAAGAATTACCATGTTTAAAAACGTAAATAATATATGTATGGAAACCTTTTTTATGGAAATGAGGCATTCAGGATTATGTGAACAGTTTGGGCTATTTTTTTTCCTTTTAAACACAACAGATAAAGATGTGTGATCTATTATTCAGGGCTTTAATTACAGTTCTAAAGCCGCAGTGATTTGGTTAATAAAAATAAAAATCCCTGGCCATAGGAAGTGATGTTTTCGGTGGGGAAGTTGAGGGATTTTTATTTCTTAACAACCGTTTGTCACGATAAAAACACAGGACACGAAACGCGGCCGGGAGGTCGCCACGCTTTGGAATCATCCGCAGAAATACTTCTGAAATGCTCTGGAATCCCGGCGTCGTCCTGCACACCAGCAAAGGCCTTCGATAAATAGGTCTGACCTGATTTAGATTTAATGAGATACGCAGTCCTGATTGTTAATAATCGGTCTGGGGGAGCCCAAAACAATAAAAGCGGTAATCTCCTCTAGTATAAATTATACAAATTTATTGAGCAATCAACCAAATATATATATATATATATATATTAAAAAAAAAAACCATTAACGTTTTCAATTTGCTTCGCTTACGTCAGCGGTAAGAAGCGAGCGATTGGAAGCGGCCTGGCAGCAGGCCGGGCGCTGTGCCGAGCAGGGCCGCTAGGTGGGACGCTCCTCCCGCACAGCCGCTGCTCCGCGCCGCTGGTAGCATCGGAACGGAGTGAAACATGGTTTTGATTAAAGCAGCCT
Organism: Pavo muticus; assembly: GCA_016647715.1. Lineage (NCBI taxonomy): Eukaryota > Metazoa > Chordata > Aves > Galliformes > Phasianidae > Pavo > Pavo muticus. Next base: position 1,392,115 of record JACDJE010000014.1, on the reverse strand, counting down.
GTTGGCTCAATAATCTTAGTCATTTTAAAAACATCCTTAATGTGGAAGAGGAACGCTGCGATGTCAGAAACGGCCTTGGGGCCCATTATAAACAGCAACAAAATAAATAAGGGGGAGAAATGAGAGGTCATGAAAACGAAATTAAGCTAATGTTTCAAATTTTGACAATTATGAATAGTTCCTCCAAGAAGACATTAAAAAAAAATATTCAGGCACTATTAGATAAAATACAAAGAGAATAATTGTACGTGTATGAGTTTTCCCATGGGACAAAGCATGCTTTAAAAGCAAAACTTGAGTGAGCTTTCCCCTCTCCCCCCCCACCCCCCGGTACAGCCAGCAGTTGGGCAGCTCTCATGCAAACACAGCCTTGCTTCTCTCAGTTCCTCCAAAAACCCATCCCTAATTCCTGTACGAGCCACTAAAGGTGACGACCAAGAAGATAAACAAACAAAAGTTACAGGCATATTTTCTAGAGAAAAAAAAAATAAATCCCCTGTTATGGACCAGTTTTTGTAGGAAACAGAAACAAGCAAATATAACAAAATCTGTGTTCAGAACATGGCAGTATAGTTATATATACAAATATGTACAGTATAAAAATGCATCGAAGGCGTAACTTTCCATCCCAACAAGCTGCAGTGCACACGAGGAGCAGCTTGCCCCTCGCCCCGGGTGCACAGCAGTGCGTCTGTACAGCATGCGCTCGTTGCAGAACCAGTGCAGCAGCGCTGCAACGTTCTACGCAGAAGTCCCCGTCAGTCCTCTTTGAAAGGAATCCCGTTTGCGTTGTTAATATAAAAAATGCCTTTAATCTTTCACTTTGCCATTCGTAATATATACATTTCTTTTTAAGAGAAATAAGGTTTTGATTCATTTTATTATTATTATTATTATTATTTTAAACAAAATGCTAGAACTAACACCACGGGTCACGTATGTAACCTGAAGATGCTGCCAATAGGGAACGTCCTACACACCGCAAGCACTGGGGCACAGCAACCCCGAGAGGTTTACCGTGATGGCTGACTATGCTCTGATTTAAAATGGGGTTGGATCTCTTACGGTTTGTGCTGATGTATTCAAGATAATAAAAAACAAAACAAAGGCACCAGAAAACAAAAACAACAACAACAAAAAAAACAGCATCAAAAAAAACCCCAAGAAAGGAAAGGACAACTAAGCAGTGCCTGAGCACCGGGCAGGAGGGCATCTCGTACCGGAGACACATGACAGTTAAGTACCCTGAGCCAAATAAGAACTGTTTAGCTTGTCAGCTTTTGCAACCTGTATTGCACATTCCAGCACTCTCTGTGTTCTAAAGCCAAAACGCTGCTTTATATATCCTGAAGAGACCTGCAGCTTCACCCGGTGCTCAGTGCCGCAGGTGGGCACAGCGATGGAGGGACCCAGCGGGGGAGGAGCGCGATGGCTGCGGGGTGATGTGGCTGCACTTGGCAAGGTTTTATTTCCATTTTCGTTTTAAAATGTCCGTCTTTATTTCCTGCTTTCTCATCTGAGATGTCTATGGAAAGAATTTGTTGTCTTTACTCGGATCCAAAGAAGTAACAGAGGGAAGTTTGCACGGCTCGGTGGTGTGACCTCAGCAGAGCCACCCGACCTGCTTGCGGTGAGCATGTGAAGTCCAACAGGGCCTTCTACAAAGGCCTGAAGCCATTTCATGAGCTGTGAGTGAGGACAAAGTGGAGTTTTATGACTGCGGTTGGGCCCACTGGTACCGCTACTTTAATCTTTAAAACACTCTCCAAGAAAATATTGTACAGACATTTTGGTACCAGAAACAGCAGTGCCAGCTTCAACTTTATCTACTCTTAATATTTTTGACAAAAGACACCAAGTGGCCAAAGCACAGGCTGAAGTGTACTGGGATAGCAGTGCTTGTACTGATGGAGCAGTGGTCCAGCAATGCAACACGGCTGTCCTGCTGTGAAGGCCTTCCTCGCGGTACAACTGGCTTTCCACTGGGACTCCTACCAGTGAAGCCACCTCAACAAGAAGGTTTTGCAGTCACTTCCCTGACATAACTGTACAACTTTTAAGTGCAGACTGTGCCTTAGATTTAATCTGCACCGACCTAGAGACGGTTTGCTGAAGCTGTTTTCAAAACCCTATGAACATGTGAGGAATCCGAGGCTAGGACTGCTCGGACTGCGCTTGGGAATGCAAAGGAAGGAGTTACTCTGGATTTACACCACGCAGCTGCATTCAGAATGTGATCGTGACGCCTGGCACATGGTCACTTGTGAAGGTGTGTCTACAGCTTCTGCTGTTCCTGCTTTTGTATTCCCTCATTTTCCTTCCAAAGAGCTTTGGAGAACAAATCTCTTGTTGTACAACGATTGTGCTTGTTGTGTGCTGTCATTACTGCAGGAAATTATTTTAAGAAAAGAAGGAAAAGGAAACCCCAGGAACCATTTCTTTCTGCAATGGGTATTTATTCAGTGCCATCAGTGTAAGGTGTGTGTTGGCTTCAGGTGCTGATGAAGCAGCTTCTTAATTTGGTGACACATGACTTGAAATCTACCATTAGATGTGTGTAGTTTTATCCCTTACTTCTTGTAAGATTCACGTTTCTGTCTGTGGCCCAGAGTGCCATACATAAAAAAGACTCAGTTTGCACCTCCTGGCGCCCATCTCAAGCTGTTCAGTAGTGTTCCTGAAGAGTTATTTGTCTTAGAGGAATTCAGTAATGTCTGGAGAATCATTTCCTACAGCAGACAGGGTGGGAAGAAGGGAACAGGCAGCGGGTGGCTCACGTGTGAGGGCAGCAGGAAAAGCAGCCAGCAAAGGTGCCATGGACCCCATAGTGGCTTTGTAGCCCAAAGAGAAGCCATCCCCTGTCACTTCGTGTGGGGCAGGCAAGAGGAATTACAGCTATGGAGCTCCCAAACACCGCTTCCTGGGAGCAGAAATGATGCATCGGGCTGTGCAGGAGGATGGGCACACAACGGTAGTGCTTTTTCAAAAAATATAGAGGTGGTTATATCAGTTCTTTTGCTTGGGGACAGATGGCCCTTAAAGCCTGTTGTAATTGCAATGTATTGATTGGGAATCTGTGATCAATACTGTCTTTATGGAGAGAATTTTAAATATAAATTGCATCGTATATCTGTTTGAGAAGACAAAAGCTCTGTGTGACAGAGAGCCACCTCCACCTCACAGGAACACTTGGACCAGATGGAGAGTTACGATGGGGCTGGGGATGGGGAGATGGCCTCAGCCCAGCCTGTCCCCAAGCACTGAGCAGAGCCCCGCTGTGCTGGGAAGAAACTTCCATGGAAAGCTCTGTCTGCCACCTTTGGCCACGTATTTCCTTAATGGGTTTGGTTGCAGTGCCATCTTCCTGCAGGACTCATCCCAGGGCCGCCTGGTGCTGGGGACAGACTGCAGGCAGGGTCAGGCTGCTGGTAATTAGCAGGGAGAAGCACCCTAACAGCAAATCCCTCTGGGTAGCACTTACCCAAGGGCTGCCCCAAACCCCATTGTTTCTCCTGTTTTTTCTGTACTCAGCCCTTCCATCACAGATTGCTGTTTGCTTTCTGTGCAAAGCCCATCATCTGTGCCTGCACACCTCATGCAGGGAGCTGCCCCATGGGCACAAAGCTTGGATCAGTGGCAAACAGGGCGCTTTGTCAAAATACGATCGAGGAAAGAACTGAGGCTAAAACTTAGGAAAGCAGTAATTGCCCTGCAGATGTGTGAGTTGGCACCACAGCCTTTAAAGCTGGCTTGGAAGGCCTCAACCCCTATTGTGTTAATATATAATTATTGATTTTAAACATGACTTCCTATATCCTCCATGATCTCTAAAGAAGCTCGGGAGGTCAGTCCTGTAAATACTTTCACAAGTAGGTAATAAAAATCATGATGAAGTTGCATTGACAAGTAATTACTGGGTAGGTTTGTTAGCGGATTCTCAAAGATTTTTTTAAACCAACAATTATTATTGCACTAATGACAGCCATTTTTAAAGTTAAGTGTTCTTCTCCTTCTCAACTGAAATAATAAGGGCCCAGAAAAAAACACCTGAGACTGATATACTGGAATTCTCATATATTAGGTTCCAAAGAGATGCTAATTTTGTCTCCCCCTTTTAAAATAAACCATATATTTTTAAGGTGATATGGCTTATTTTGACATGTGTGGGGGCAGGAAGGGAGCTCTGGTTTCTGAATAAACCTCTCAAAGCAGTGTACACGGGTAACAATTCTTGCTGCTTTATTGCAGTGCAAGAGCATAAACAGCTTGGATACGTGGTGTATCAATATGCCACTTGTTAATAAGCAAGGACGTGAATCATAAATATTCGGCTGTTTGATCACCAGGCTTTTAATTAATGTTTTGATGATCTCCAATAAGAATAAAAGTCAGAGCGATAGATATTGAGTAGATACGACAGAGAAAAGATGCAATGATTTTCTATGTTACCTGATTTATATGACAGATAAACTATCAACTCTTCCAGTTTCATACAGAGAAAGAGAGAGGAGAGACGTACATTTTCTGTTTTTATATCTCATTGTAAAAAAAAGAAAAAATCACTTAATTCAAATGTGTATATAAAATGTTCCCAGAGGACAGCGATGCAGGCAAAATAATCAAGGTTTAGCACTGTGCAATAAAGGTTTGTGGCCAGATTTTAAATGAAGTAGCTGTTCCTGAACTTGCCTGTGCCAGAGCAAAGCTGCTTGAGCAAAGCAAGGTGTGGGATGAGCCAGCCCTCCCTCTGCGGGACCGGCCCCAAATCCATGGTGCTTCCGGCCCTGACAGCCAGGGAGCCCGCACAAATGGGGCGGTGGGGGACGCTGGCCCCACTCCTCACCACAAGCACAACCACAGCCTGCGGCGGGCACAGGAACGCCTCTCTTCTGCCAAAGCTGAGCAGCAGGTGCCCTGCAGAGCCCAGATGCTTGGGCTGGGGATGCCCCTCCTGCAGGCTCTGGGCCACATTTCTGCCATGGCAGACGGCAGAACGCCCACCAATGGACGCAGGAGTAGGTGGGAATTTCATCCATCGAGGGCCAGAATGAGCCCAGTAGTGTTCTAGTGCCTACAAAAGCTCGGGAAAGGAGCGGGGATGGAGCCATGCCTGCAGCTTCTCCCAAGTGGCGTTTTATTGCGGCGCTGCCTTTGGGTCTGCGCTGCGGGCCCTCACCTTGTGTAACTTCACTTAATAACTCTGAACTGGGCTGTGCAATTTAACAGCTTCTGCAGAGCTCGATGCTAATGCATTGATTTTGCTTTAATAGAATTTTGTTGTCAATGGACGGCACTCAGCACGGCGCGGGCTTCAATCTTAACCCATCTGAAGGCTCTGCTCGTTTCCAGTTGAGCTCCGTTCATTTCCAGTTGAATAGGTTAAGCAAAGACAGACCTCACTGTTCTCAATTCACTTTATGATCCTCCCATCATAAAAAATAATATCAGCACCTTGCTTTTCATGTCAGAACTACATTTGAGCTGCTATTCCCTATGCCCATGAGTAAATCCCATAAAAGCCGCCCCGTTGTACTGTCGCTATTTTTCCTTGTGGATGATTGATTGATGGATGAGTGCTGACACTTCAATGAAGCTATTTCGACTGCCATCTCAATCCGATGATGTGAGGGGTATATTTTCTGTCCATGCCTCATTACTTCAGAATGACATTCCTGGAACTTCATTTACTTTTTCCCTCCTTCCCTCAAGCGCCATATTTTTTCCCATCTAGGTTATGCATGCCATAAAAAAAGCAATTTGCTATTATATGTGGCATAAGGGCAACTCTTTCCCTAGGAGGTAAATAAGAAGGGCCTTTTTTTTCTCCTCCACGTTGAATTTAGGGATCATGTCAAAATTTCCCAAACATCTCCAAAAGAGGCCCACGCGCAAAAGCAGGGGGGGATACAGTAAACACATTCAGTCCGACGTTGTGAATGCTGCGCTTCAATTTTATCCTGGAATGCCTAAAATATGATAGTAAAAGACACCCCCAAGCCCTCTCTCTTGCATGAGGAAAATCCAATTCTCAAATTGTGCCTAGCGTACTTTGAATATTTCATTTGCAATGGAGTAGCGGTTTGCAACTGGATCCAGACTTATCTTGCCTTTGAGACTCAGGAAAGTTCACTGCTAAATGCAGAGATGGATTTGTCTGCTGCAGGTTGCTCCATCTGCCAGGAAACGCTCAGCTGGAGCAGGCAGGGCTCTGCAGGCAGCGTGTTGGGTCACGGGGGCTGGTGGCATCAGCACGCCCAGCAAGCTTTTGTGAGTTGACTCGGGACCCGATTTTAATCTGTGTAATACAGTATTCCCGTTAATAATAATGTATAATTAAGACATCCGTTAAAAATCCATAACGTTAATTTAATGGAGAAAATCTAATACAGTTCTATTGGAATTTTTACGTTAAATTAACTTTAACGGGCTTTTAATGGATGTCTTAATTAGATCTCATTATTAACGTGAATATTCCACAAATTAAAATCAGGAGCTCAAAGTTTTAATGAAAAAAGTTAAGAGCACTGGTTTGAAGTTGCCATCCCCAGCCCTTCCCCTGGGCCGGGCCAACATTGTGGACAGCAGCCCCTGACCTCACACCAGGCTGTGAACCCAAAGGGGCTCCATTGGCTCCAACTGAGATCCGGATTTACACACACCTAACCGAGAAAGGATCTGTACTTTATTATCTTATATCTATATATAGATATTTATATAGTGATATTTATATATAGATATACCTATATTCATATAACGTTCAATAATCTAACAATAGTACTTCTGTCTAAAAATCACTCCATCGCGTGTCTCGTCATAAACCGTAACGGAGATTTAAATATATATATATATCTGAGGAATAAAACAAACTGCAAATAATCCATTTCAAACAAATCTTTGGCAGCAACATGGTTAAGCATAACTATTTGAACAACTTGCACAGAAGATTAACATTGTTCAGAGGTTTTTTTGGCTCAGAATCTGTTTTAACTTAATAATTCTTGTACTTACTGTGATGTATTGATCCCTAGTGCAATGACTGGATTGGGCAACCCAGGTGCAACAGTAATAGCTGCACTGAATAGAAACATTTCCTTTAGACAAACTATCCCAAAGGGGTTATAAATAGGAAATGGACATTACCATGAAAAGTAAAGCTTCCAATGTGACTGCATCTTGTGTAGAACAGTTGGACATTAAACTATGAAGAATTTTTTTTTCCTGTCAAGTGTTACAAATTGACGAAATAAGTACATCAATGTTCTCAGTCATTATCTTACTTCAGTGGCACTTTGTTTTAGTGACAGCAAAAAGGGACAGTGGAGACCAGACAGCCCCAGTGCAGTTTATCAATGAAAATCTAATATCGTCCATAAGCAGGAGAGTGGAAATCAATACTTCATTACCAAATTGTTAGTGAGGATGAAGAAGAATAGCTGGAGATTTTTTGGCAGTCTTCTCGGTCCGGGTTGCTGTGAGTTCAATGTCAGGATTGGGGTGATGCGCAGAGACGGGCTGGGTGTGGGAGCCTGGGCTGGAGAGCTGGAGCTAAGGCATTCGTCCTGCAAGCAGAGCAAGAGGAACCAGCGTTACCAAGATTTTAACCACACGCCCACATTTTATCGAATGTGGATTTTTATTCAGTGAAATTATAGAACTGAGTCAGCTTTGCTTTATGCCGTCCACCCCTAGGCTCACAAACAGGCAAGGACATGGAGGTCACGGGGCTCCGAGCACCCAATTGAGCTGCAGACGTCCCTGTTCACTGCAGGGGAGTTGGACCAGATGTCTCTTTAAGGTCCCCTTCAACTCAAACGATTCTGATCCTCTTCTGTGACCAACGAGTCCTCGAGTCAGTGTGTCAGCTCTGCCAGGTGTGCATCACTCTCTGCTGCTCTCTCGTGTTAGTTTAACTTGGGTCAACATGAAGAGTTTCATTTTACAGCTGTTCAAGTACATGCTCTAAAATCCTCACGGTAACCTGGACACCTTGGTGCCCACCTTGTGCTTAAGTTACCGGGCTATTCCTGAGCTGCTTCTGCTTGTGCACCTCCCCTCCCCAGCATCACAAGCCACTCCTCCTCGTGGACCTTTCCTGTTCTGCATTGCCTAAAAGTGCTAAGAAGTGGCTCTCCTTGTGAAGTTACTTCCACATGGAGATGGAGGGGGCTTGCTTTACTTAATCCAAGATGCGGGTTTAAAAGTTCAGCCCATAGCTGAGTTCTGTTTTGCTCATAACCTGGGAGAAAAATACTGAGAAAAGCAGTAGGGAAAAAAAAAGGGGGGGGGAAATAGGGTGAGAAATGAGGCAAGCAACAAGTGGAGTGAAAGTCAACCTGGAGAGAGAGCACAGGAAAGAAAAAAACAGACCAGCAGTGTCTGGTGGGCAAAGAGAAATATGTCACTGAAAAATATATCTGTTCAAGGGCGTGCACACTTCAGCAGACACAACTCAAATCCTGAGGTGCGTTCCATGTATTGCAGCTAAATCAACTGGAAATTCACCTTTTATGTAAGCAAAACAAACTGAGCTTTACAAAAAATTCCAGATGAAAACGAAAAAGTCCATTGAGTCCATGCTAATTAGTTTATAATTTGGTTTGTCTCACAATATCCTTACACCTTCGGTTCTCACAGAGATGCTGTTTTGCATCGGCAACCCAGATCTGCAATGGAGAAATTGGAAGGAATGAAGAGGTGTTGGCAGCTAAATGTAGATTTGGGGTACCTGAGAATTCAAGGAAGTCCATCTGAAGCTGTGCTGAATACCTCAGATCATTATTGCCTCTTAAAACATACTAAAAGCAATCCATGCTGCCACTTTAAAATGCTGTCATTAGGTTTCAGAGGTAACACTCCAGAGTGGTTCACACTTTGCAAAGTTATGATCTTCACTGCGCAAAGGCTCTGAGCGCGGCCTGCAGAGGTGCCACAGACATTTGACTTTTTCCCTTTCCAAGTGGATTTTGCAGCCCATGCTGTGAAGGAACGCTGCCCATGACACGGCGCCCAGCTCCTGCCCCGGGCTGCAGCACAAACTGTGGGCTGGTCCTGCACAGCGATGTGAGGGCTGTGCTGAACCAGCACTGTGTGCGAGCAGTAACTCCTGGTTAATTCTGTTCTGTCTCTGGAACATCGTTAGGACAATTAAGCAGCATGTAGTAACAATGAAAGTGCTCAGTGTGGGAAGGATACTTGGTTTGAAGCAAAGTAACTGCAGCACGCTGGTTCCCTGCCAGTGGGAAATATTTATCAAGGGCTTCTGTAAGGTTAACAGGTTGTAAAGTTAACCAGTATATAGAGAAGTTAGGCTAGTAAGAATAGTCAAACAGAGAGGAAAGGAGCTCACCGGTGTTGTAGGCTCACAAGACTCCAGAAGGAGCGATCTCCAGGAAGAGATCCTTCCTTAGTGGAAGTCAGCCCTTAAATGGGGTCTAGGAGAGGTGGAGCCTGGCTCCACCCCTTCCAGGCACACAGGTGAATTGCTTTCATCTGTGCTCCCATGGCTGACTCAGTGCTTGCCTCAGGTGGTCAATCAGAGGTTCAGGCCATGATTCAACAGTTCCCATACAGCTTCGATTGGAAAATGGAACAGCCTGCCTCCTGCTGCCTCTGCTCTTCAGTTTGTCCAGAGGAAGGTCCTGAGGCTCTGGGGTCAGACCAGCTGCAACCAGCTCGGTCACACTGCTGGTGCTCGTGCATTCCAAGCGAGGCAGCATGAATCCCAGTGCAGGGCTTGGATGGCACAGCCTATGGATGAGGCATGCAGAGCATCCAGTGGGTCCTGCTGCCCAAGAGCTAACACGGGGCAGTGTGCACTGCCTGCACGCGGGCTGCTGTGCCTCAGTGCTGCCCTCACAGCCAGCTGTAGCTGTTGTAGGACCTTGGGGGCTTCCATGCGCCTGACTGGTGGTAACTTCCATCGACTGGGAGCGAGCACTGGTTTCAATGGGATAAGTGTTCCTCCCTTTGGTCTTTTGCCCAACCAAAGTCTCCATCCTTGCTTTTATTTCTTTCTTTTTTTTTTTTTTTTTTTTTTTTTTTTTTTTTTTTTTTTTTGCACTGATGCCGCTGCAGGCTGGGATGGGACTTTGGGAAATTAATTAGTGTGAGCCCTGATCGATAAGGGTCATAGTTTATGTATTTCATTATCAAGTCTCTCAGAGATTCAGGGAGTACGTGGAGAGTTTGTCACCCACACTCTGGGGCACAGCAGGCTGGTGCTCAAACAGCACTCGATGCACAAAGTTTGTTGCTTCCTGGGCATTTTGTCTAATGCAGTTCAACACCATAAGAAAACTCTATCACTGAAATTCCATTGTGAAAATGTGATAGAGGAGTTCATTATGCCATTCCTGTGCAGCAGAGGCAAAATATCATGTGCAGATATTGAAGCTTAGCTTTTCTTTAACATTAATTATGAAGCCATCAAAAAATATATAAAAATATTTTATTATTTTTTAATTTCCAGACCTTTGCTAATATCATTTTATCATCCTCTATTAGTTTAGAGAGATACATGAAATGACGTGTGTCTATATAATCTGTGATCCACCCACCGAAGTCCATGGGAGCCCATGGCTCAAACCCTTTTCCTGCCGCAGCTCTACCGACAGTAATAAACTGTAGGACTCCTAAAAGGCCAAAGAGAAAGACACAGACAGTCCCTTTGTGGTTACCAAACACGTTATCTCTAGATGTCATTTCTGACCTACTTTTGCTAGATTTTTACAGCAGCAGAAAATCTATTCCTTGAAGAATCATCCTCACATTCACAGTAACGAGAAAGGGAGAAAAAGTGAATCTGGGTATATTTGATTTCATTTAGGACCTCTCCCACCATGAATTACAATATTACAGGCTCTAAATGCTTTCTCGTTACCCATAATTATAACTAAAATTATATCAGTCTAAACAGTAACTACTCAAATGATTCATCCTGATTGTAAAGAGCATGCTCTCTAAGTTGTGCCTGCCCATCCATTTTAAAGCCTTGCGGCAGGAACAGCTTTCCAGAAGGTCATTTAACAGCACATTAAATAAATAAATACAACATATTCATTTCAGCTAACACATTCTATTAGGAAAGGAGAGCATTTTGGGAGAGGTAAGGATAACCCTTGTGAATCCCAATCCCTGTGGTTCTTTGTTCTCGCAGAGGGTGCAGCGCCCGCTCGGTGAGTGCAGAGCCCGCGTGCTGCCAGCATGGAGCAGCTGCCCCTGTGCTGTGCAGGAGGGGCAGCCAGCTGCCAGCACAGCCCATCGTGCTCATTGCAGGGCCCTGAGCACTCCTGTCCCTGCACTGTGTTTTGTGCATTCAGCTCCTGCCATCAGTTGCACGGTGTGGGGAAAGGTCTCCTCTACTGTGCAGTGTGATTCCGGCCCCTGAGCTAAGCTTGTGAGAACGCAGGACAAGATAGTGGGAAAGCAACGCTGGCTCCGGCTCAGAAGTTCCTGGGGTGTGTCTGCAGAGCACAGAACAACACCAGGTGGTGGGGTTTAGAGATTGCCTGGGATGGTGGAAAATGCATTTAATAAAAATCTGAGGCCACTGAGCTGTATTTGTCTCAGAAAACTCTTGCTGAAGGTACTTTGCTAAGAGGCGAAGGCCAGAATGAGACCTCCAGAGTTCAATAGCTCTGAGATGATCAGAGCTCCTATTTGCAGCTGTTGCAGAACACCTCCCTGCAGGATGCTGGAGAAGTGGTGTGACCATATCAGCTGGGCTGGCCCAGCAGTGTGGGGGTGAGAGCCAAATCTCACTGAAATCTGCCAAAAGAAAACTGTGGCATCTTCCGAGCCTTTTCAGAAGTTTCTGATGTCTGTGCAGGTAGATTCAGTTCCTCAGCTGTGACCCAGGCTGAGGAAAACCGTTAAGCATGTGGCAATGTGAAGTGTGCACAGTGCAGTGAGCGCAGTGATGGGGGCCCACCCTGCAAGCACTGCATGGGGCTCAGAAACACTGGCATTTGGGGCTGTGTGTGCACGTGAACCAGTGATGCCACCTGGGACCTCAGAGGATACACTTTGAAATGGGAGAGTATATACATATCTCCAGACAAGAAGGAGCGCAGTCGGAGCCACTGAGCACGCAGCAGTGCCTGGGGTTTGCAGACATCCCTGAGCAAATACAGCCAGATCCTCTAAATCCACCTGAACAGCACTGGGAGAGCTGGCATCTGTCACCCTGAGCCCTCCTGGGCGGGCAGGCAGCTCCTCTGCAAAGTGCTGGGAGAGGATCTGGGAGTCTCAATGAGATGCGCCCCCAAAAAGCTCCCCACGTTTTCACAGATGTGCAGGGAAGCCCCGGACTTGGGGAAAGAGTGGGATTTCTGCTACTTGTGTTGAGAGAGAGCAGGGTTGCACCCTGAGCTCACCTCAGTCCTCGAGATGACATGAGATACACACGTGTTCAGCAGCAAAGAGGAGCACACAGGAATCAGATGGGTACAGAGCAGCACCCTGACATGGAACCAACGCCTGTGCACACAGACCAACCATATGGGGGTACCAGGAAAGACCACGGCCTTGGGAAGGGAAAACAGAGAGAGAACGTTTATGTTTTTGTTTTCTGCTTTCCTATAAATAAAATACAGTCATCAAATCACAATGTATTTGAGAGCACACGTTATTGACAGCCTATTCTTGGAGGGGGAAAAATGTGGATTTTTTGGCAAAGTTTCTCTATTTGCTAAAGATTAAATTGTTCATTGTACAGGGCACCATCTGCCCTTGGAGAGAGATTTAGTTGATGGCAGCTGCAACCAAAGTGTGGAAGATAGAGCTGAATTTCTGGTTTCTTTTCAACTAGCAACTGTCATTACAGGTCACATGCAAACTGTGTCATTTTCTGTGACAAGCAGGTTCTGCAGACTAGGGTGCTCGCTACATTTTAAAATGCCACCTGTATGGATCCCAGAAGAGAAATAGCTTTTGTAATGCACCTTGAGAAAGGCAAATTTACAGCAGATGAGACAAAGCAGGTACAGCTCCGCCGGCCGCGTGCCTGCAGCGGGATGCACGGCCGCACTGCCCGGGGCTGCGTGGGGCCGGGCTGTGCTGATGGGCGGCAGGGAGGCCACCCCAGCTGGTCTGGAGTGGACAGATGCTCTGCTGTCTCTTCAGCTCTAGAGAGAATTTCTTAATGACCAAACTGGGGGCAACTGTGGGCGGCCCCACTCATCGAGCTGTGCTAGATTCAATTCAAGACCAAAGGGTACAGGGGAGCTGGGAGATGCCGAGTTCCCATCTTTGCTCTCAGAACTGCTTCGATATTTCCCCAAGCTTGTTGCTGTGGGAAGGACCTGGTACCACCCCCCCTAACACCGTACCCGTGCTGCAGGAGACCTGTGTTCCCTTTCTGCCCTGAACAGAACGGGAGGGGAGAAGTTAGGAGCGCACCGCTACGTTTTATTAGGACGAAGAAACAAAGCAAAACAAAAAAGCAAACTCAAACCTCTTTCCTTTCATCCTTACCTAGCTATGAAAGTGCCTTCACATTTCCAGGCTTGCTGACAATATCTCAGAATGGTACATCACACACAGCCTCCTCTGGAACAGCAGACATTGTCAGCGCTGCGAGACAACTGCTCTCTGGAATGTACTTCACAAAGATTCTCTATAAAGCACTTCTATAGAAAAAAAGATTTTTGAAATTTCTGAGTCTCAGCCCTTCAGACAAGGATGAGTTCTGGTTAATTTTCTTCTGATGACTTCCACATTTTCTGCAAGAAAAACAACAGCTACTCTTGCCTCACGACAGACTGAACCAGTTGAAACATGCCGAGATAGAAGAAAAAGATTCCATGTGAAAGAATTTGCAGGACATAAATTCGTTCTCTTGTTTATTCTGTTCAAGTTTAACTTTTGGTCTTCTAGAACATTTTGTCATGGTAGAACGGGATCGTGTTTTGAAGCAGAAACTGATTCTGCTGGCAAATCTTTAGTAAATCTGGTCTGATTACATCGACATTTTTGGAAAGGAGGGCTGTTTTTAATGGGAAGATGGTTCGCCTTTCCAGCAAAACACTGAGCTGTTGGAGCACCTGCCCAATGCAGACCTCCTTCCTTGGAGGGCCGCGCTCCATGTCTCGCTCCCACAGAGCAGGAGCGCCGTGGGCTGTCAGGCCGGCTGCAGGCAGCTGCTCCCCTCACACCGGAGCTTTGGCTGAGTGCTTTTGGGACCAAGGCCTTTAAGCAAACATTGAGAAAAATGCTTAAAATCAGAGACTGTGCCTGTTCGGGTGACGTTCTGCAGAGAGCATGGATTGGTAGGAGAGGAGGGCAGCTCGCGTGGATCAGTGTGCAGTGTGCTGGCTTCCTCCTTCTGTGTGAGGAATCACTTGCAACACAAATTCCCACCTGAAAACCCAGAGCAGCGTGCTGGCTGCGCGAGGCGTAAATCTCCTCCGCGGGGCTGGAGCCGCACGTGCTCTCCTGTCACTGATTTATCTACAGAATCTATCACACACCAGTTACTTGAATTAGGATCATGGGGAGATGGGAATCATTAGAGAGTCGCAGAAACTCCAAAGCATAAAGAAAACTTCTCTGTTTGTCTCCTTGCGATGGCTGTTCTATTTCCCCTTCATGCACTGACAGCACTGATGAGGCAATGGATGCTCTAATCTGAAGCAATTGCTTTTGGGGGCAGCATCATTAGGGATACAAACGTTGTGTGCAGCACTAGCTGTGGATCTCCTGGTTGGTGCAATGCGTTTAGCAGTGCTGGTAGGCACCCAGCACAGCCCGGATCAGGGATGGCACTCCTGGTTGTGCTGCTTTGCTATCAGAGTGCCTCGACGAGCCAGGTAAATTAGACTTGGAGAGAGGGATGCTGCATCTTTGAGTAATGAGGCTGGGAAACAGGGAACACATTTTCCACTAGCTCATGTCTCACTGTATGGCATTCCGATTTCGTGACACTTCATAATAAATCATTGCTTATCACTCACATGGGAACATAACATGGTTCAAGTTAAGATTCGTTAGTGATTGTAAAGAAGAAACATGAATTGCTTTATATCAGGGCTTTTTGATCATCTTTCTGTCCACTGCAGGCATTTTTTTTTATCATAATATTTACTGTAACAGTTGTTTAAAACATAAATAAAAAGGAAAAGAAAGGGCAAAAAATGTGAATAATGAAAATAAATTTGTCTTATTTATGTGTTTATGTAAGCATTTGGCAATTACTTTGCACAGCAGCTTGTATTCAGTGTCACAGGCTGCTGCACCAACATAAGTTTCCAAAGCCAGGATTTTAAATATATATATGTATGTGTGTATATAAAAAACTCGGAATGCCAATGTATTCATGTTCTGGAGGAGAAGGTTCTAGCAGGCACCGGAGATCCGCGAGCCAATTAACTTTACCACAGCTACCACGGGTGGAGGGGTCTGATGCCGCCCTGCAGGGCTGCTCCCCAGGGCTGAGGCCCGGTGACACTGGAGTGGAGATGAGGGGTGGACGCAGGGTGAATCTGCAGTATTTCTGGTCAGCCTGGTGCCCGTGCCAGGAAATCGGCCTCGTGGTCAGTGTGTGGGATAGCCGAGAGGCAGGGCAGCATCGGGCGTCCCTGCTTCAGCCCCGGCGAGCTCAGGGCTGGCAAGGTGCGGGTTGGAAGGGGCAGATTTTGTGGATGTTTGATCAGACATTCAGGCAAGAGTCTTTCCCTGAGCATCACAGCAAGTCAGGCAGGAAGGTGAAAAACTGACTATGTCACAGCTGACATCAGCAGTGCTTTAGGAGAGCAGTAAGTTTGGTATAAGCAGACTGACCAGCAGAAAGAAATGAGAGCTCCCTAATGTAAAGAATTAGAGCAAATATGCAGAAATCTTTCACCAAAAAGAAAAAAAACCCACAACCATGATCTACTCCTTCTCTTCCATTACAAACAGTTTCCTTTCTGTTTCCTTTACCTTTTCTGGTTGATTATAGAGGGGTATGTAAAACTGTGACCAACAGATAGACAAGAATTAAACCTCCCAAGTCTTGACCAAGGAAAAAAAGATGCAATGCATTTTTTCTACTGTATGTGATAGAGTCCTATCTGATCTTACTTGAAGTGGCACAGTGAATGGGATTATTCACCATTTATTTTGGCTTATACTAAATTACCCCAGAAGCTTCCTGTAATTTCTGTATGTGGAACTGCCTTTGTCAGCATTCTTAATATTTCCCTATGGAAATGGTATTAAAAAGCAGCACACTTGCCCTACAATCTCATGTTTTATCCTTGAGAAATCAGAATTTAAGCTAGATTTTTTTGTCGTTGTTCCCTTTTCCGTAGGAAAATGGCCGAATAACAATCTCAAGTGGAGCCCAGAACAACACAGAGCATCTTCAAAATGTTAATTCTACTGCAAACCATGCC
The DNA here is from genome assembly GCA_016647715.1 of Pavo muticus. Lineage (NCBI taxonomy): Eukaryota > Metazoa > Chordata > Aves > Galliformes > Phasianidae > Pavo > Pavo muticus. The sequence goes on along the minus strand of JACDJE010000014.1, from coordinate 1,375,742 downwards.
TGGGTTAAAAACATATTGAAACAGGGGAATAAATATTTGACAATGCTGTTAAGGCAACTTTGCTAACGATTTTTGAACAACCTCCAACTGAGGTCTAAATGTCTGCAATATCCATAAACAACTCTATACTATCCAATTAGGGAGACAAAGACATAGAGTCCTGTCAGGAAGATTTGCATGGCTAAGTGTCTGAGATCACAGAGACGATGAGGGATCGTTCGGAGTGATGGGGGATGCGCAGAACGGATGACTATCATTACGACATTACAGAGGCTTACACCTTCCCAATTACTGGCAGGATTCATTAATTACTGCTGCATTTCCCTAATAGAATCCTCTCCCTTTGGCTTATCGCTACCTTCCCTCTGTCTATGTAAACCCACAACTCAGCAGTCGATCACCTATGAAAAATTAGGCGGCGTAGCTTCTCGTGGCCTATTTAAAATGAAAAGGCTACCGAAGAAGAAATAAAGAACACAAAAAATAGGGCTGTAACGCAGCCATGCGGGAGCCACAGAAGCGGCATCCAATGGGTTGTGAATGCTCTTTTTATTGAACTGTTTGAGAAAGAAAATCAGTGGCAGCTGCAGAGAGAAGCATCATGGTGGGTTCAAAAGCACGGTGAAAGCATTTTACATAGACACACATAGACACAAACTATAGGCAGATTGCAGAGTGACAATTACTTCAGGCCTGCTAGGCTGAAGTTTCACAACTAAGATTGGTGAATATTACACGGGCTCGATGCTGTTGCAATTGACTCAGCCCCATTAAAGATAATGGTGTGAGCATTTCCATGCTGTCATCATGTTACTATCAACAGCATTATCAGTATCAACTGCTTTTACAATTATGCACAATGGCTCTCCCTGCACAAAGACTTAGCAACCACCAAACTGGCTTTCTTTTTAAATACACTGAAAAGAGCGTAGATTTCAATCCTTCATCTGTTCACTGATGAAACAACATTTCCAAATCATCACTGATAGCATTTTTTTCCTCCCATTCTAAGGACGGCCAACTGTTCTCAGCGATTTCTATTACATTTCCTACCTATTATTTCATGTAATGGCATTCCTTAAATTTTAAATTAGCTTTGAAGAATAAAAATAATTGAATTCCTGCTGTTTTGTGTACATAGAGGGTGACAGGAGCTAATGTGATAATTTAAACTGTAAATGAGTCTTCACTTTGTGTTCATTAATTACAGCTAATTACTGAATTACAAACCTTCTTGGTTAGGCACTGTTATGTATTCATGTAGCATGTTGGATTTCCAGCTGGTAGAAAACCGTTTTATAGACTTACAATCTGACACACCAAGCTACTACCGAAACAATTCAGTCTGAAAAATAAAGGCAGGGAGGGGGGCACGGATCTGCTCTCGTTCTTTGAATTAAGTGAGTGATGGGAAACAGCGTGCAAACCTGAACCTCAGGTGAGCAAGCATCTCGTGTGTGTAATTATAAAACACACACAGCACCCGGTGCTTGGAAAGAACGATTCTGAGCTACCACTTTGGGTGGAGAGCACAACTCTGCTCTGCTCACTCCTGCTTTACACCAGCCCCGGTTCCTTGTTGTAAGCGGAATTACTCTCTTTATAGAGAAACAGCAGTGAGGCAGAAACGAGGCCCTTGCAAATGGGGCCAGTGCTCCCAGCACCATTTCTTCAAGAACAGCAGGGCTGTAATATAGAACCGAACACCCAACAGATATGCTCTGCATTCCGCATGTGAGTGCTTATTGTTCCTTTCTGAAGGGTCGTGTGCAATGCCATAGGGCTGTCTCGAGCATTTACTCAACATTTTCTGCACTGAATTGTTCTGTCCAAACCTCTCCTCTGGATACCTTTGTCTGCTGATGTTTTGTATTGAAGCTGAATGCACCAGTTGAAGTCTCTCTCTCTGCAAAGTGAGCATGAGGAGTCCCACTGTGACAACAGCAGCCACGTTTGCATTTTACACGCTACAAGGCTCAGTGCCCAGAGAGAGAACAGTGGCAGGTGGCAAAGCAGAAACCAAAAAATTCACCTACATTCCTGACAAATACATCAACTGAAGGTACAGAGGTTTCCCTTTTATTAGCACTTGCCTTTTCTACCGGTTTCATATGCTCTTTTCTCTTAGCACAAGGCACAACCAACCTCTGTGCTCATCCCCGCGCCCACGCAGGGACATTTGTGGCAAAGCCCCCCAGCCAGAGGTGAGCAAAGCATTGCTGCTTGCTCAGAGCAGCAGAGATAGCGAGAAACTATTGAATCAGCTAATTCAACTAAAACTCTTCAGTTAAATTACTGTCTGACCCAAATGGTCTTTCAAACCCGGGTTTGAGAAGACCCAGATGACAGGTCCTGTCCCACGGGGCTGATGTTGGGCTGGAAAGCAGATCCTTCTCGGAAGAGCTCCATGTTTTCTATGGCCTGGGCTGCAATAGTTTAACTGAGTAACGAATAAATAGCAAGAAAGGAAGAGCCGGATTCTCAGCTGATGTAAAACTCTGTAGCATCATTAATTTCAGGAGAGTTATGTCGATTCACAGCAGCTGAGGATACGGCTCAATAGGTTTGTAATAATAAAGACTTTGATGAGAGGCCCCTGAAAGCAGTAACACTAATGTGTGACTGCTCACATAAACACCAGCTCAATGACAAGGCTTTTCTGCCTAAGAACCAGTCTGTGTCTTCAGGTGTAATGATAAGTACGAGTCTTTTGTCCTCAAATAATCGTTTTCATCTGTAGAATGGCAAAGTGACTTGTTCTAACACCAACAGAAATTCAGTAGTAGTCTTAGCAATGGGATTCATGTCATGTCCTATTCCCTCATCACCACCTCCTGCTGCCTCTTCTCTTTTGGGGTACAAAACGACACGGGGAAGCCAGGGGAGAGAAGATGTGCAGGCAGGAGTTGCTTTTTTTTACTGTGGATAGTAGCTCTCTGCTACCTCATAATGATAATGACTTTCATTAATCTTCTGTAGGTCTTTCATCAAAGGGTTCTTTTCACTCCACATACACAGAGGCCACTTAAATGCGACTATATATTAAGTAAAAATGAGAATTCTTGATATCACATTTAAAAAGTGATACAAGAAGTAACACCATGCAGTACGGTACCAGCAGGGGCTCAGCACGACTGAAGAGGTAAGTTATCGACACGACTGTTCAGTAAGTCATCAGCCACCATTTCTAGGCAGTCTCTCACCCAACTTGTTTTCACGTCTCACTCCTTTTTAATCTGACAGTTTCCAGCATGCAAATTTGCACTAAAAGCAAGCATTTCAAATGTGCCAGAGAGAAGCAGGGGCCTCACACCTATTGGGAGATTAATGCGCCTAATGCCCTTTGGCTATTTTATTTTTACTTTTAAGCATAAAGGCTGATTATTCCATTAGTTGAACAACTTGGAAGAAATGACAAGGAACTAACAAGAGAGTAACACTGTATTTTCTATTTATTTTCTTCCGTTGCAGCCTTGCTAATTAGAAGGAGTAGTTCTTGATACAGAGCTTTGGGGAATGCTGATGAGAAGCACACAAAAGGCTGAAGTGCCTCTTCTGTGCATCTTCGGGTGAAGCAAAACGCAGCACCCTCTCAATTGTCATTACCCTCATCTCCCACACTATCTCAGCACTTGGAACATCACAGCAGTGGCATAGCAGAGGCTGGGTAGCCCAGCCTTTCGAAGCCTAAACCCTCACTTTGGGGTGAGTCATATCATATTAACTCACAGCTTATCATTACAAAAAAACCCCGATGTTTTCAAACAGAAATATCAAACCTACTTGGTAGTGGGAGGCGGGAGGGGGTGGGAATGTGTCTCAGGAGGGGACGGCAGCTCTGTGCTGCTGCACACCCTGTGCCCGCAGGGAACGGACTGCACTTGTGGGAGCCATTTCTCATCATCCATCATGGAAAATTCTGCCTCCCTGTAGCCTGCTCCATTTCAGCTCTTCAGATGGGCTAGCTCCAGACCTGGGGAAAAAAGGAGAGGGGGAGACGGCCCCAGCTTCCTCAGTGCCACCAACGGCTTTTCCTTCAAAGATTTTCTCCCGCTCTGGGACTCGGGAAGAGGTCTTGGGGATGAGGGATCCGAGGGTGGAGCGGCACCTCTTTCCCATTCACCAAGGTTTGATTCTCTTTATGAGCATGATCCGCCAATCCGTAATCAAGGGTTAATTTCACAGCTCACTGCTTCATCTAGCATAATATCCATTCAGACTAATTAAATCTGTCTAATAATGTGAGTGTCTTTGTCTTTGTTCTTTCCATTCTTTGTTTTACACCCTTCACATCTCATCTCCAGAACTACACGCCATCACACTCTGCTTGACAAGCAGAATCCATCCCTAAAATTAAAACATTCCTGACCTATCTGCGATGACAAGGCAAGCAAGCTTCACAGCGCTGCGGCCCATGAAGGGAGCTGACACATTTGTTTTTAATTTCAAAAGAGTAGAAAGTGAAGATCTGACCCTGTCAATCAGGCCCTGTGACAAGTTTAATCATTGCTGCCCCACAAAAATCACGGCTAAATAGGAATGCAAATAATGTATCACAGGGCTCTTATAAATGCTAATCAAGGAGAAGTAATCAACTGACAATTTCACTGATCTCCTTTCTGAAGAAGTCAGTCAACGCACTGTCTCTGGACCACAAAGAGAAGAAAAGACAAAAGGCATAGATGCCGTTTCCCAAAAAAACCTATCCTTTTTCAGGGCTTTCTTTTCCTTTTTTTACAGAGAAAAACAGAGAATTCACTCTTTTTGATCCTCTACCGAACTTTAAAGCAAAGCTGTTTCTCAGGAACTTGAACAGTTATATGTCAAGTGTACTTTATTAACAGTACCCTCCCAACCCAGAGACAGCACTTGGAAACTTCTGCTAAAATAAAAATCTTCATTTGTCTTTGTCATTCATCCATCTTCAAAATTCTTTCCCATCTTAACAGCTTCTGTCCTCTACGGGCAATATATTTAGTGATAGATGAAGTTTTACAAGTGGAAAGCTAATAGTTGAGCTCACATTTTTTTTTTCTAGCTGCTCCTCTGCCTGCTGAAAGATAGAAAAAAAAAATCCTACTTGGAATTTATTTCAGCATAAAGGCTCTCTTCAGCACCAGGATTTTCTAACTGACTATCCTTTTATGACCTTTTAATGTGGTAAAGAACAGACACTGCAGGCATGATGCCAGCCCCTCACACGTGAATTCTGCATGGCAAGAAGTCAGGGCTGAACCCACGTATGGAATGGAGAAGGACCCAGGACAGACAGATGCACAAGATTTGTAATGCTATGTACTGTTACAATTTCATTGTGGTTTGCTATGGTAAGCTGTGGTTCACTGTGGTGGGTCCCGATGGAGCCCATCAAACGTTAGAGTCACTGTATTGGCACAGAACAAAAGGATACGGTTTGGCCAATGAAACTCAGTGCAGGGAGATGTAAGTAGTATAAAGACTGCTACAAGAGGTAAAGTTCAAAGAATCTAGTTGTTTGAAGATATTTATTTATTCATTTATTTATTTATTATTAAACTACTTCCCTACACTGAGTCAATAGATAAAATAACTCGAGAGGAGCTTCAGCAAAGAGACAGCTACCAGCAGGGCATTGTAAATAGAAGTCTTCCACAACAAAACCTGCAGCTTTACAGCCCACGACAGTCAGCCACAGCATGAATATAGCAGCGAGAGCAGCTATGTCAAAACATAGGCTCCATCTGCAGGGCTGAGCTGCAGAGCCCAGGGGCTGGCAGTGCCCTTGCCCACTTGAGCTGATAGCTTTGCTTTGCTGTGTATGGAGAGCACTGCTATACGTGATCGGAGATATCACCAAACCCACATCATACCAGCCACTAAACCACCCTGATTTACAACTGAACGAAGAAAGATGGGGACACTCTTTGGTCACTCCCAAGTTTGCAACTGCAAGAAGCTTTGGGGCAGGCACAGCATCTTCTGTGCCACTTCTGTGAGCACTGTGATCTGGGCTCTGTCACACAGAGCTCACTGCTAGACAGGGATGTTCCCAGCCGCTAACTCTCCGTAAAGGATGTATGTGGAAGGTGGGAGTAGAAAACAGAAAAAGAAATTGAAAAGCACTTTGCAGTTGTCATGTCACTTAGCAACAACCTTTTCTACTTCACATCAACACTGGTGTAGCAGAGAGACTGCACAAGGCGCCCATATTGAAATCTGGGGTAAGCAGCAAGTGTAGGAGGGCAGCAAGGAGCTCAGACGTGAACTAGCCACAGAGAGCTCTTATTTAGCGTTTGAGAGGTGTTTTACTTAGCATTCCTTGGGCTAGGTTTTCTCCTGAAGAGTCTACAGGATCTAGTGATGTCTAGTGTCTAGATGTAGCAGAAATGCTAAGTCACAGCCTGCACCACTGATTGAGCAGCTGGTGGGAAGGCAGGGCCAGCCCAGGGGAGCTCAGCTGCATGCAATGTACCTGAGTGACCAGAAGGGATGGTGCCAGGATCCACCCCTTCCAGCCCTCATTTAAGGGTTGGCAGTGGAGCTCCTCTAACACAGAGAGAAAGCCGTGGAGGCACCCTGCAAGTTTTGAAGGAGATGATGTCAGGATCCTCTCTACTTAATTATATCACTGGTCATCGTTTGTTTGGCTTCAAAGAGTTAAGATTAAATTATTAGCTTTTCCCATCCTACTAAATGCCAGCTGAAGGGCTGATTGTCAAGAAAATATGAGGAAACTCGTTCTGTGTGATTAAGGAATTCACAGAGCTGCTACTCTCTTACTCAGGAAAATAATGAAATTGCAGGAGCAGATTTGAATATTTGCTGGGCTTATGGCTGTTCTTTGAATATAAAACTCTTGCAAACTCTACAAAATATTATATAAATGGAGCATCACTTTGTGCCAAATTAATAACATGCGTTATCTAGCAGCCATGCAGTGATGCTTATTGTACAATTCTAAATCATCCTAAGAAGAAAAAATCAGAATCCATCACTTTGTGGCTGATTTCCTCTCCTTGCAATTGCAAAAAAACCTGACTTTTGCACACAATGAAAGCTGGGCATCGCCAAGTGATCAAAGCACATCACAGCACCAGGAGCTCCTGCGTGCTGCTCCTGCTGTGTGTCCAAAGAGTGGTGTGTGGCTGAAAGCAACCACGGTGTTATTCCCATGTTCTTTACTTTAGGGTTGGAGAGTGACAGCTTGATTTTTTTTTTCCAGCCATCTACTAGACATCATCATACACACACATGCTATTCCTTAATTTTAACCAAGCATTCAGCACTTGTGAGTACATAAGAATATAATTGGTGCTAAACACATGTTCAGACTAAACTGCTAATCAAGTCTGCTTTCGTCCTGCCCCAGAACACATGCGCACACAGACACTTGAACTCTGAAGGAGCCTTGCCAAATAGAGAAGAGACTTATTTGTTACAGCTGGTTTTCATTTTTGCAGCTGCCAAGTAGCGAAGGAAAGTAATGCTGGTGACCAGGCCAGAGTCTGTGCCCTATGTGCAAAGCTCTTGGGAAGGAGGGACAGCAGCACTGCATGCAGCCTTGTCTGCACCAGCTCTGTGCCAGGGTGGAGAGAATCATAGAGCATCGTGAGCTGCCAGGTACCCATACAGATACAAATCCAGCCCCTGTGCTCAGGCACAGCACTGCTGCATCAAAGACAAGCTCTGGGAGGGCTCGCACTGAAAGCTCTTTTGGGTGTGAAGCCTTGCTGGGAACCCACACACCACATGTGCTTGCATTGTGTTATTTCATACCACTGTCAAAACCAACACAGGCCAACAAATGGCACTTGGCTTTGAAACAACCTCTTGCTGCAGTCAGTGCTCACGTTAGGTAGGTTCAGGTCTGCTCGGTGCCACACAGCGCCCTGTGGGTGCCCAGCAGCTGACCTGGGGCATTTGGACTCCAGGAGATGATCACAAAGCTAGGGGTGCTGCTGCTTTAGAGTCTTCCTTTGGCAGCCTGTGTGTGACCCTGCAGAGCTTATTTACTCTGTTATCAACTTCTGGACATAGAAGTGATGATGAGTACAGAAACCCTCTTTGTTGATTCCAGACCAAACCAGAAACTTGTCTGAGAGGGGAAATGAGGGCTGGCACAGCTCATTGCAGCGCAGGGAGTGCAGCACTAGGTATTAATTGACATACATCATCTGGCCTGAAAAAGGAACTTCTGCAGTAAAAATCCAAGTGCAGTTAGCAGCATATCTCAAGCAAATGAAGGCTATTATCCTACATGGAGAATACATTAATATAGATGACCGTTACGTAACACGCATTGACACAGCGTAATAATATATTTACTCCAAGTAGGCATGTTTTGACAAAGCACAAGCTGTGTACAGATGCCTGGAGAATTGAGAATTTTTATGTTTTTATGGACAGACTTTAAAACTTAATTTTGAAAAAAAAGCTGGCATTGAAGGGAAGTCATTCAGCCCATAAGACAGAAGACTTCAGTTCAATTCTGACAACTTCAAGTAAAATTCAGAGGTGCTTTGCTCCTGTGTCTGGAGTAATTGAGCTATCATATCTGTGTCTGTCAGATGTCAGTCATTTAACTTGTGCCTCAGCTGTGTGTGATGAATTACACAACGAGCCAGCACCATCATCTCACAATCTGTGTGTTCTAGCTGTGTGCTCTGTATTGGAGCAGGCAGGGTATCCTGCAATGAGTTTGCATAGTTTCTAGTGTGGAAAAGACTAAGAAGTCTTGATTATGGTCACTAAGCACAACTCTTCATTTTTGCAATTTATGGAGTTGAGCTGTTTATTCTTGAACTTCTTATTCTAAATTCAATGGAAGGAAAATAATATTTAAAAAAATATTTAGATCTCTCCTATGTTGCCCTGTGGGAAACTCATTTACTGTAAAAATCCATTGCTAGAACAAAAGCTTGATAATGCCCAAGTGCGAGTCAAATCAACAAATGTTACATAATAAAATAAAAAGAAAAAAATGAGGCAGGAAAAAAAGCCAACATGGTGAAAAATGATCTCTGCACTTGGTAAAACCAGCCTTGTTCATTACTGCTTTCCTATAATACTCAACTTTATGCTGCAAATTTATCTTCCAAGACTAGAGTCACTTTTCACAGGAGCCTGTCTGGTGCCATTCAGTATCTGGTGCACTCTGAAGAACACTGCAGTGAGTGATGCTGGGGGGATTTGGGGGACTGTGGTCCTCCGTGTGTAGCAGGTTTCCTTCTCCCAGAATCTCAGGTTAAGGGACCAATCTAATCCCCGTAGTTTTAGTCACAGATAGCCCAGAATGCTAGCATGCAGTAAACCAATGTTCCTTTATCAAAACAACACACCAAAAGCAACCTTGTTCTCCTTTTTTTCTTTTACTTTAAGCTGATTAGAAAGTTCTGTAGTTGATTAAGTTCTGCAGAAATTGGGCTTGTGATGAATCATTAAACAAAGACATTTTTTGTACAGCAATAAAGCCTCAAATGATTAATTAAGGGCACAATGCCAAAACAAGTGTCTTTGTTTAAAACGCAGTGGACAAGACAGGCTTGGGAAAGTTGATGTCTTAAGTAGACGCCACAACATGTTTTTAATTATGTTCAGGAAGAAGAACAAGAATGGGAATTGCCAACTGTTTGGAAAGATAATTTTTTTTTTTTTTAGAAGAAAGATTAGAATAAAAAAAATCAAACAGAGCATTATTGATTTAACACAAATGCCATTTGTTGGGCCTTTTGTAATTTCCTTATTAGTGTCATCATTCTGGAGTTCATATGCTCCCTTCTGTTATAGCATTTGGCACACATTCAGCTCCCAGCAATATGATACAGTAAACATTCAGCGACTGCTCATATTAAAATGTTTTATTTGTTGTAACTGTACCAATGATCAGGCAGTGCAAGTCCTAAATTACCCCAACTGTTCCATGAGCTAATTGGGTAGGGAGGAGCTAGTGACCCTTCCTGCACACACACACACACACGCGCGCACTGAGTGCAGAGCAGTGCTCTTGGTTGGAAACAAAACAAGAAGTTCATGCAACATTGACTCTCCACAGCTCCCTGTCAATGCATGCAGACTGCTCAGACATAAGCTCGAATCAGTGCCCGCTCACTCTGACAGATTTTGTTACATCGCTCCCTTTGGGGAGACCCCAAATATTTTTCCAGACTCTATTTGCTAAGAGCTCTCTGTGTGGGTTTTATTCAAGAGGTTATTTCAGATGTGTTCTGAATTCATCAAACACACTAATCTTATGTTTTTAGATGTGAAAAGTGATTTTGGACTCTCCACTCAAAAGGAGCTTGGAAAGAATTATGGAGGATGGACAAACAACACCTCCCAAAAGTCTGCTTTATTTTCAGGAAGAAAATAAAGGAAGAAGTCACCACAATGGCAAAGAGCATGAAGGGATGTACTTACAGCAAGGCTGACGCAAGGATCCCTTAAGACTCTGCAGGTGACCTTGGGATTGCTGCTGCCTCCTTTCTTTCTGTGTGTCCAGTTGTTGCCAGAATATACACAAACAAGGCAAGGCTCTCTGTAGCCCAAAGCAAGCCATATATTGAATGTCTTTTTTCCACACTGAGCAATTAGGTATACCAGGAGCCTCTAATAGAGGAGCTTCTTCGTTTCTTAGGAGCCTTGTTCCAGCTCTGATCTTTATGCAAACCTCCCAGGGCCCTCAGCAGGAGATGTTGTGGATCAAGGGTAGTGTGTGACCCTGATGCTGTAGCACCAGTCCTCAGATCATAATTAAACACGTAATTTGGCCCTCTACACAGAACAGGCCTTGACACCTCTGGAGTAGATGTGTGACCTTATGGGCCTCTTCATCCCTCATTTGTCCCTCTAGAAATGCCACATGTGTAAGCATGTAATCAGCCTGCAATTACGTGGCCAACATGTTGGAACAGAGACTGCTCCTCATCCTCTTTATGAGCAGATTTACATATTAACAACTACTATTACAACTACAATACCTATTAGCCTCAATGAGACAAACTCATGAAAGTCTTATATGTGAATAAGCAGGAGAGCAGACCTCTCAATTGTCTCTTTGGTCCTCAGACAGTATGAGGACTGTCAGAATAAAAAATGAGGGAGCTATTTCTACTGAGCATCCCATTACTTCATACACCTGTGGGTGTATGATAAAGGGAAGGCTTTTTCTTCCTTTTTTTCTCCTCCTCTCCCCCCCTCAAAAAAAAAGGATTTCTTTTAAAATTAAAGCCAGAGGCACTGCTGCTGAAGGAGCACAGGAGAAGCTGGGCAGTGACATTTCTGTCCCATGAGCTGTGGAGGAATGCAGTGGGCTGCGGAGTGATGCAGCTCAGGACAGAAGCCAAATGCTGGATCTGCCACCAGACCTCTCCCCGAGGCCTGGGCCTGCCCCAGGTATCTGTTCCATGCTCAGGGCATTGAGTAAACACCACAACTAATCAGATGCAGCAAGTTGTCAGGTCTATATGGATGCTATAAAACTTATAAGGATCCCCTCAGGCAATAATAATAGCTGTCTGTGTAAATTCTGCACGTAGCAAAGCAGAATAGATCCTAATGGGCTTCAGAAAAAGGAAAGAAAACATGCGTGACATTTATAGCAAGGAGAGTGTGTACAAGCAAAATGAAGTTTCATCTGTTGTCTCATACTTCTGTGCACCTCTGTAAAAGCTGGAAACTCCTCAAACAGCCCTGGAGGTGCTGGGCTCTTCCTACAGGGGGCTGCCAGTGCTGAGCTAAGCCACAGGTGCAACAAGTAATGTAAAAATAAGTAGCATTAGAAAGGTTTGTTTATTTTTTCCAATGGCAGCAGCAGTATTCTTTGCACTACAACATGTGACATCAAATTTGGTTCCTAATGCTTGTACAAGTGATGAAAGAGTTCCAAAAGCCCTCAGCAGGCTTTAGAATGGCAGCTGCTCCAAGTGGTGAGGATCATCCAAGTGGATTGGGTCAGAAGTGAATCCTGGGGAGCACAAGGCTGAGCCCAGAGCCACAAGGAGAGGCACTCGCTGGGTTCTGCGTCCCCCCACCCTGAGCTCACTCTCTTTCGACAGCCAAATGTCCTTCATGGTACATCTGTTCAATGAGGTTATGTTATGTTGAGCCATCAAATGCTTCTTCTAAGATGACTGATATTGAATTCATTCAGTCTGCACAGGCCCTACGTAGGGTCAAAGAGGGCTGAGCAATGTTTGACATCACAGGTGCCATGGGGGTGACCCCATGCCACTGAATGTGCCTGCAGGAAACTTTTACAGCAGCTATTCCTGTGCCTCTGAGCAAGGCCTCGCTGCTTCCATCACTTCTTAAAGGCAGGAAGATTTCCCCCCTGCTCCCTGTCGCGGTTACTCAGCTGTACTACTTTGCTGTGGCCTTACGTGAACTGCAGCAAATGAACCATCGGCTCCGGTCCTCCTCCCTGTTTCATTACAGAAAGCTATTTGCCTTTTTAAATTGAAGTCTGAGAAATAAGTGTGCAAGTGGGTTAGAAGCCTAATGTCACCTGGAGGTATTTACTGTGGTTGCTTCCTTTGAAAGCAGAAATGTCCAATTGGAAGGCAAAACCGTACGAGGGAACCTTCAGCTCACAGAGAGGTGTTTTTCCCTCATGGGAACAAAATCATTAACTTTCAATAAGCCCTCCTTAATCTCCTGAGCCGTGCAAACAAACAAACAGATAGAAAAAAACAATGGAATGTTTTCCCTCTGCCTTTCAAAAGCACAAACAGAGCTGTGTGTGCCAGATGGACGCTTTCAGAGTGAGTGCGCGCTTGGAGAAGGCGGATGGCCGGGCAGCATTGCTGGTGGGCAGTGGGGAGGGAGCTCTGAAGTCTTGGGGCACTTTGAGGAGTTCCATAACACATTGCTATGGCATCTGCCTCGCAGCCCTTTGGGAGTGGAGATTAATATATTTGGCGATAAACTACAGAACGATTTTCAGCACGTTGTGATGCACAAGTATATGAGCAGGAACAAATAACGTCCATTAAAAAGAAAACATGAGAAAACAGAACATGGGAAAAACCCACCAAAATTCCTAGTACACATTATGTAGGAGAACATACAAGTGAGATGATAAAGTCTGTCCTATATTTCTAATATGTATACAAATCCATGGCAATCTCTTTGGATTCCTTTACATTTCACGTGCATATGGTTGAGGCCCTGCCAAGCTGCCGAGGAGTGCCGGGTGGCACAGAGTCGGAGGGGACGTAAACATGCAGAACTTAGGAACAATTCTGCAAGCAACGCAAAGGCAGTGGCAGCACTGAGTTCTCACCTAATGCCATGTAGATGCAAATTGGCATTCATAATTTAAGCAAGTCCTTTTTCTGCACCCCGGCAACACGAGCCGGATGCAAAAGGAAAACGGAAGACTTTCTCCGGATACAGAGAGGATCAAGCAGAATCTCATTAAGGACCACTTCAAAGATCAGTTCTTCATTTCCATACAAACAAGTTTAAATTATCTTGTGCGAATCTGCTGTTAGCTGTTGCACTGTTCCATTATGCATGATTCTTGACTGCTTGTATCATGAAAATCTGCACAGTGCTCCATTAGTGATTTTCAGTGTTATGCTAAAGCTTGCAAGTGGTCATGTTATTAGGTTAAAGTGCTACATTTTGCATATTTATTCTGCCTTGCCACATTTATTACTTCTGATAGTGGCCCGGCAGAATTCCTCATGCATTTGACCACCTAGTTTTCATGACTTGCGTGTGATTGCAAGTACAAACATAGTGGATAACTGAACACAAACAGCCAGACAGGCAAATGACGGCCTCTTTGCTCACACTTCCACTGGGGTTTTGATCCATTCCTGAAAAAAAACATACACAATTCCTGCAGAAAGACGCGTTGGGTCTACCCATACAATTCATCCCTTTAAACAACTCAAACTATGTGACAAATTTCATTATGGCATAAATTAGTGTCTTCATTACAAAGGATTTCTTTTTACACTTAGGTAATTTAAAGAAGTTTTCCCAGGATTTTCTTCTATGAATATAAGAATGATATCATCTGGTTAGTATGCCTTCACATTTGCCTTACTTCTGGGATGCACTATACTATTAACTTTCACGGAATATATTCTGTTCCCAAATTACTGAAATCATCTTGCTTTCTCTGGGGACATTTATAGTAGGAGAGAGACCTGTTACAAAAATCAGGAGCACATTTGGTGTGTTACAAAGACAAATATTCATTATATTTATAAGAGAAAACAATAATTCTTCCTTCATACATTGGTTATTCTTCGAAGTCTTGGGGTCACTGTTGGGATGCAGAGCTAGAACACGTAAAGCACAAAGCAAAGCTGCGTAGAATCAGCCCTCCTTTGTTGGAAGTGAAAATGTGTTTTAATATTCTAAAAGACACCAATAGTATTTCCTTCTGCTTTCCAAAGATGACACATTCCAGTAAAAAACAATGGTGAATAATGGTCCCTGCCAGCAAACTCTTCAGGCTAGGAACTGCAGCGAGCAGGCAGGAGGTTGGGAAGAGGCAGGAGGAAAGCCCTGTGTTCTGCTGCAGCAATCACTGCTGCTGTGGATGTCCAAAAGCAGGGATGTGCTCAAGTGGTGATCAGATGCAGCCGTGGAAGGCTGTGGAATGGAGGGCCACAAAACGCAGCCAGATGCCATGAAAACACTGCAGGAAACCTGCACTGGATAATGATGTGCTGGGGTTGTTTGAAGTTCATCTGGACAAACAGCACTTCTCCGGTCTCATCTGGGTGGATGCAGATGATGCAGGACAGCGCAGAGATAACAGGAATAATATGCGGTGTCTGAACAGACACTTCTGAAAGGCTTATTATGTTGAGATGTGTCTGAACCAAAATACTTTTTCCAAACAGTTTTGAAGATGTGGAGTGATTGACATTTGAAACCAAATCATGAGCCATGTTTTGAAAGAAATTACTTCTTTTTTCATGAAGGGCCAAGCAAAATCCCTGAATATCAGCCTACCCATCCATCTATCGCCTCTGTATGGGGCTATTCAAATCCATATCCAAAATTTTAGGCTTCATCTGATCTCTGATAATAGATTGTCAGCTGTGATGCTTTATCCCCATAAATTGTAGGCTGACACACGTTCTTTCTCAGGTAGTTCATTCATCTTAAAGCATTTTGTGCTTCTAATTTGTCATTTTTCTCCCTGCATCCCCGCTGACCACAAATTACAGATGGTATCTCATCATGGGGCACCATAACAACAATAAAAGCCTCAACAAAATAGTCAGGGCCTGATCCTGAGCGGAACTGAATGCCTTCAATTTTCCTGGGTGCATCTGGGAGCAGAGAAGTGCCGACTGTGCCCAGGAGGACCTCAGCTGGTGCCCGGGGATCCCTGTTGTGGGCCCAGGTTCTCTTTTACACATAAGGATCAATAAAAGCACAACCCACTATTCAGTGCTATCAGCTGCACTGGGGCTGTATGAAGCACAGAGATGGCATCGGTTCCAAAAGAACTTGCAATGAAAGTATGAAACTACAGACAAGAAAACATCATATCTGAGTACATGGAAACCATGGAATAACATACACAGCAGAAAAGGATGAGGTCTCAGCAAAGTCCCAGCTAACCATTACCAGGCTGAATCAGCTATTTTCTGGTTTTTCCTTTTCAGTTTATACTTGGCTGTAACTTTATGGACAAATATTCATTTTCTGCACCTTTCTGTGTTCTTTTTTTTACCCTTCCAGTCAGGTTTTGTGATCACCCTGCTGAAGTTAAAGCCAGGGTTAATAAAAGCGATCCAAGTTTGAAGATACTGCCATTTTGCAAGGCTGACTGGGCGTGGATAACAAAATTAAGAATCAGCCTTATTGTGAATTGGCATGGAAAGAAAAGAGATCTGAACTGTTCACACGCCTTCCTACACTTTGCTCCAAAACATTGCAGAATTCTGTTCCTGGAAAGATAAAAAATCACTGGCAGGTTTTGGTACCTGCGTCTGCAGTTAGTGCACAATTACCATCCTCCTATGGGCAGATGCAATTAATTAGCTACATTTACAATTACAGCAGCTGTGTGTGTACAGACACAATAGGAGAGAAGCAGCTCCTTCACGCACAGTCTTCCAGTTTCCACGTGTCTGCAGACACCTGTCCCTTCAGTCTCACCTTTTGTGTCATACTAATGTGCAGGAGCTGCAATATTAAAGTAAAATCCGCCTACATTACATTTTTAAGGCATCAGGAATCTTTTCTTTCATCTCCCACCAGATTTTTAACGTTAAACAAGAGTACAAAGGCTACTGGAAGATCTCCTGTCACGATGGCTGCGGTGAGGACGGGGGCTGCCTGCGAGGCCACCACTGAGCCCCAGCCCCCCCAGAAGCCCACGCTCCAAGGAGTTAAAGCCACCACCTCCCTGCACTGCACCGAAGAAAATAGATGTGATTTTCTTTACAAAAGAGCATTTCATTTAGGGAAAGAAAGAAAAAGGAAAGGCAGAGTTAACATAGCCATTATTCTCCATCTCAGGGAAAGCAAATCCTATTTTGCCTGTCATTACAGTAGGTAGAAAAATCCTTTCATCCAGTCATTAGTTGTAAACATTCCCGCGCCGCCTGGGACCAGGCCTCTGTTTCCCATCCCGTGCCTAAGCCATTTTCTAATACTAATGTTTTATACACACATCTCAGATACAATGCGAACTCCCCCAACCCCAAAGGCAACGGGGCATTCGTTTATACTAAATCAGAAGTGTCACCCTTGGCAACCTGCAGCACTGAAACATTTATTCGGCTTCACATTGCTGGCACTTAGAATTATTTCTTTCATGCCTGATAGCCGAATTACAATATGGCAGGTTTCCCCGGAGCCACTGGATCATTAGTGCCAGCTCACAACATACTTTCAACTGATATGGCATTTCATGTACAGCTGCCAATCAAGGGATGGGGAATGCAAATGAGGGTGGGCCCATTGGTGTTCAATTACTGTACAGTGAGCTCGTACAGCCCCGCTAATGACTGGCAGCCGTTTTGCTGAGTGGAGGAAGAGCAGAGAACAGAGGGAGGAATTCCCTCCGGGGAGCCGGGTGCGAGTGCAAGAAGTTTTTACATTTGATTTCCATATTTATTCATTTTTTCCCCCCTCTGTGTGTTTCTAAACACGAGGCCGAAAAAATACTTAGCACAGCTTGTTTTACAAATACACAGCCTTGTCAGTTCAGTCTATTGCCAAGGCCACATCAGCAGAAGATTAGGCTTTTTTTTTCCCCGCATTCCCTTCAAAATATATGCCTCTCTTCAGAGCGGCCCAAGATGCCTCAGCCTTGAGGGAGTTTTAAGCTGTATGGAATCAGTTATTATCATTCATTTTTGTGATTTTTGCTGTCCCTTTCACACATGAGAAATAGGATGCCACTGCCCACAGCACACATCCTCCACCTCTCGTGAGCTCCTGCTGCCACGGACTCCAGCTCTGTGCCCACGTCTGGAGGGGTTGGCCCACGAGAAAGATGAAAAACAACGGCAGTGCTATGAAGAACAATGGCAATTCTATGAAATCAGAACTGCTGAACGCATTTATACATCACTGAAGGCATTACGACCTGCAGACCAGCAGTGGTGGGTTCTGGGTGTGCATCACACCAGGCAAACTGAATCAAAGCACTGACAAAGCATAACAGAAGGGAAGGTTTTATCCCACCCCCACTCCCTCAACATCCAAGTTTGAGGAACAGAAGATGATACTCAGCAGTTTTGAATGGGATTTGCTTTGCATTTTAGCATCGGTCACACCAAAATCTTGAAGTGAATCTGATGGTACATGGGAACAAAAAGAACCTGTGCAGGCAGTGCCTGCATGACACGTGCAAAATAAACATGCTCTGCCTCTCCAGGCTTCCATGCTAACATTGCACCCCTTCACACACTGCACGTGGGCTATTCTTAAGAGAAGCAGCTCTGCCCGGTCCCTGCAGGGGATGGATTTGACACAAAACAAACCCAGCATCCTGGCTCAGCCCAGCCCACAGCTAAAAACACAAATGTTTTGCACAAGGGTCATTCAAAGACACGTAGAACACTGCAAGGTGGTTCTGTTAGTATGCTTTTTAGTTTAGAAAACAATTGCTAAATCCTACAACTTTTTTTTTTTTTGGTAGTAATACATAATTCAAAGGAAACTTTCACCAAGGAAGGAGCTCTCAAGACTACAGTGGATTTCCAGTCAAAACAAAGGACCGAAGACAGAACAGGAAAAAAAATCAATTAAAAAATATATTCTTTTCCTGTGTGGGAAAGGAGAAGCATTTCTCTTTGATTGTGTTCAGATGATCACCACTAGGGGACTAGGCTACTCTGATATTACGGGCAACACAAATATGTTCCTGGTCTCCCAGCAGCAAGCTGGGATTGCACACAGAGGTGATCAAGCCATGGGACTGGATATTTTGTTATGCTACATTTCTGGAAATGAAGAACTCCTTATAAATGTCAACAACATTGAATCCATACCTGTTAAAATATAATTAAAAAATGAAGTAGTTCTTCTGTCTGCATAGTAGCTGCTTTTTAATGTTAATCACTGAGTCACATTTAAAATCCTTTAAAAACAGGAAATGATGTGAATGACTAAATGTCTTTGTTGTTCTTTAGTTATTAAAGCACAGCAGAAGCCAATTAGACTTGTTTTTCTTAATGCTAGGTAATAAAGTGGAATGCTCCTATTTTCTGTTAGCAGACTGCAGTCCTCCGCAGGATGGCAGGATGTAGAAATACCCCAGAAGTCACTGGGATAGGAAGCCTGATCCTGCATTAATGAAACTTGTTTGCATGACTGCTACCAATGTACAGAGGCCAAATGACAAGTCTGAGGTGGAGGCTGGTAGGAAGCAGATTTCCTGCTTGCACGTAATGTCTGAGATATGCTCCTGCTTTGCTGGCACTACTCCATTTAACTGTTTGCAGTAGAGAATAAAGCACTGTGTTGGACCTATCCAGCCTGTTATTTCTACCACCAATACCTAACAGTGTGCACTGAGAGCTGCTGCTGTCTATAGAACTGCAGTGGAAGTATCTCTGTCCCCTTGCAGTGCATCTCAGGAGGACCTGGGAGTTGAACCTCAGGAAGAAAGAACTGTTTCTACCTGGCACTTAGCTCTGAACTGATTTCCTTAGCTTCCATCTCCAAAGGTCACTTTGGGGAGCAGCCAGTGGCAGGAATGGAATTCCAGCCGCTGTGATCTCGTGTGTGCATTTCACAGCCCAGCACCACAGGTTCTGGTATGAGATCTGCACTGTCACAGAACAGACCAAGGATTCCTGCAGAATGTCCCCTCCCACTTCCCTGCTACACCAGGGGCTGAGAGCACACCTCCAAACAGCATCCGTGCACTGATCTGTGAAATGCTGCCCTATGTATGCCCAAGGAGGGAAAGGAGAGCAGAAAGCACCATGGCAGAAGTCTCTCTTTGGCGATCATTGGATGAATCCATCCAAAGGAAATGCCCGGATTATCCCCAGACATAACCACAGTTGGCACCCTAATATATTCTTCTGTGTTTCTCTTTTTCCTGGTATGCTGAAGGAGAGTTTTAAGATGAAATTATCAGTTGTTTTAATACTTATCTAATACCACAAGCCTAATTAATTTTGCTATTATAGAGGCTTCCTTGGAAATTATATCCCACGATGCTGTCCACTCCTAATTGACATACTCTTCATGGACTGATTTCTCAGCCTACAAAGTAGTAAACACTTTTCCTTTAAGGAAGCAGGTGAGAGAGTATTTCTGTTGCTTCTGGTTTGTATAAGATGACAATCAATGCCTAAATCTTCACAGAATAATTCCAAAAGACAAACTTGGTCATACTTGACTGATAAGAGGAGAGGTACTTTACCAAATATACCTGTGTGTGACATAACAGCCTGACATAGGAAAAAAAAAAATAGGAAAAAAAGACCCCGATGGTTTAATTATGTATGGAAATACAGTTGTCTGGACACAGCTGAATGCCTAGCAGTTCCTGTCAGCAGCTGCAGCCACTGCACATTCACCACATCCAAATGTACTCGACTGAGTGGAAGAGGGAGGTTGGTGTACGCTCCAGTACCAGCCCTGAGGTCAGAATTCAATCGAATGATGTGATGAAACCACGATGCAAACCTTACATAAGTCACACAAAGCATCACGTGGTGACTGTTAGTGTCATCCTTTGGGTCTAAAACCAGCATTTCCAGGCACACAGAAGAATGTGCTAGCAGCAGAAATAGATAGCAAGTCTATGTTTGCTGAGGAGCAGTCCTTAGAGACTAAGATCTCAAGTTTACTTGTATCAGCCTTAATTTTACAGCAAGTCCATGATACTGAGGTATCCAATGCATAATTTTACGATGCATACCAGGTAATACTTTTAAATTTATACTTCTATAGCAGCTCCTGCACAGTGGGCTCAAGGTATCTTACAAACAATGCTATGAACACTTCCCTTCACAATCTGTTACCAACACAGCAAGCCTTTAGCAGAACTGCAGAGTTAATTTTTGACATACAAAACTGTCCACTTCTACTGTGTCTCTCCGTAAGAAAAACTGATTGTTGGAAATATGTCTCCTGCATCTTGATGACATTTTAACAGCAATTAGCAATTTTCAGGTCAAACCAAAGTAGAGCCCAGAGACCTCAAGCTAGCTGACTGGTTAGAGCGCATACTAAAAACAGCACAGTCTGAGGTTCAGATCTCACTCTGCCTAAATCAGAGGATCATACTGGGTGTGACCCTCCCAAACAGAGCTACTTGACCACTTCTGCAATGGCCCATGATTTTTTCCCCCCAGTATGATTTTTTGGTGATGTTGGTTTCACATTGAGGGGAAATAAAACACATATGTGTAAAAACCTGAAGTTTTTCATGAACTGGAACTACTGTTTTCTGGTGAGAACTGAAGTTAATTACCCTTGCACGTCCTCAACACAAGGACAGTGAGAACAGGGGTTCATAATTCAAGGCTGAGCAGCAGCTGAGGCACTCACTTGACTGTCCCAAAGTACAGCACCGAGAATTAGAAATGTAAATGTAATAAATACCACACTCCCAAGCTTATAAGCTTGCACTCTTTAGACTCCCACTTGAAAAGGCTGAGTATGAAAGCTGAAGTCTCTGAGGCATGCTGGGCCTTTGGGATTGGCAAGCACTTACATCATCCACCTATGGCTATCTTCTCCTGGCTTTCTGCCTGTTTCTTATTACTGTGAAACACACGATTAGACAGGACTATCCAGGGGCCAGCTTTGCCCACTAACATCAGAAGCTGGATCCCCCAGCTTAACCAGTGTTAATGATATCACATGAGTGGCTCATGTCTGGCACTGCATCACTACTGCGCTTCCAATCACCCCACTTGATATTTGTTACAAGGAACATGGAAATGACAAAGGCAGACATGAAGAAGAAATGCATCAGGATTCATTCTTTAGGTGCAGACGTCACTCACTTGCAAGTGATTTCCATCAGAGTACAAATGAGTGGAGTTGGGCTGTAGAACATTCATAACTTGGGAATGACACTTCTCAATGGAGGTAAAGGTGACAAATCAGATGACATTAAAATTTGGGGAATGAATCTTTAAATATTTTGTAACTGAGAAAAAGGGATGTGAGGAATTGTTTGTTTTCTGAGCAACAAAAAGAGAATTTAAGTGGAAAATTTACTCAGAAAAATACTTCAGAACATCAGAGATTCCGTCATGCACTGATTTGGATTGCGCTGTCCTCGAGAGCAACGTGCAGAAAAAATAACAGCACTATTTCCTTTAAGAAAGGGCAGAAAGATGACTAAAATCCCAAAGATAACTAAGATCAAAACTATCAAAAAATACACAAGATCCCAGAAGACAAAGATGATGATCAGTCTGCAAAGAAACCTTCGAGGAACCAGAGCCCACATATGCTAAAATATCAATTCACGTTTGTAGGTCAGAAGTTGACGTTTGCAATATTGTGAAATAGATGTGTCAGGAGAAATACATCACTCTCATATCACAGGGCTATCGGCAATGCAGTCAATACATTGATTAGTCCTACTGTTACTCCTTACCAGCAGATACAATTCGTTACACAACCGCAGTCTCTAAAATTGAAGAATATGTTTTCCCCAAATATTCCCCCTCCCCTCAGACTCTCCCTTCTTTTTTTTTGTTACAAGGGCTGCTAAGCCCAAATTTTAGTGATACACACATGCAGAAAAATTACAAATGTTGTGAAACAGAGCTGCAAATACACGTTGTGTTAGCAGATATGAAAGCTGCTGAATTAATGCCTGAATCAATGGCCATTGTGTTGGCCATTTGGCTGAGGTTTTTTTACTGCCTTTGTGCTTGTTGTATACTGGAAGCTGTGCAAACAAATCAGGTGTGCAAATGAGATTGTAGTCAGGAAGATTTGGGTTCTTCTCTGTTACTTTACACTTTAATTTTTTTATGAGTCTCTTGTGTCTAGTTTTGTTTATAATGCCTGGTGGCAGATCCTATTTGTGACTTATCATTTTAAAGCAGTTTTTGTATTTCATCTCTGTTGAATTCCCTCTGGAGGATGCTACCAAGGAGGCTAATAATGCCAACAAAGCCTACTGTAGTAGAGGAACTCAGGAAAAGAAGCAGATTATGTTATTGCACATTTCCAGGAACGTCAAATTCACCTCATCTGCTGCAATACATGTCCCTCTTTTTGTCTTTTTTTTCCAGAATGGGTGGAAATGATCCACAGTCACTCACGCTGTACATCACTTCTTTCCCTGACACGAAGGATGATATAATCAGCGAGCAGACTTTGAGCAGGAAACTGAAACAGTGCTTTATGCACTCTCTCTGCCACACAATCCATTTCAAAATCTGTCGAACTGTCCAGCAGGTTGACAGTGCTGATCAGGAGGCATTACACCCCAAAAATGTCAAATAACTGCTAAACACAGAAAAACACTTCCCAGGATTTTAATATTTTCGTGTTAAGGGATATGAAAGATTCACTGCTAATAGGACAAAAATTCTACCTTTACTGTAGATAAGCACCAACCCAGAGGGCAACACCTGACTGGTCATTTGGATCCAGTTTGTCAATAGTCATGACAAAATCCCAATGTATCTCTTGTGGACTTGATCTTTGAGTAAATTGTATGCGAAGCCACGCTGCAATCTTATAAAGAAGGAACGCCGGCTGCTAAGAAGCCCTGTGGTCTGGGGAGCAAATGTCCGCCTACAACGAAGGAGACGCAGGGTCTATTCTTCATCCCACGCCTGATTTCTAGCTTGCCCCTGGCAAACCGTTCCATCTCTTGTGCTGCTGCCCACTCTGTTGGCCTTGTTGTTTGGCCTGAAAGCTCGTTAGGGCCAGGACTGTTTTGTTTTGCAGGCTTTCCAGAAGGCTACTTTAATACAAATAGACTTGGCTTGGTTTGAGAATGTTTGCAAACTGCTTAGGATGTATGATTGAGAAATATTACAGTGTGACTGAGAATTAGCAATGGGTTGGAGGTGACGACATAAAGAAACCTAGGGGTACATAATAAATATGTAGCTGCTCCTTATTAAAAGCATTACACTGCTCCTTTTTCATGTCAGTACTGAGAAAAAAAAGAATAAAATCATTTCCCCTGAAGGACAGCCTACTGGAAAAGTGTCATTCGTTCTTGACCCAGCCTTTAAACTCAAGCTTACTGGCAAAATGGTAGAGGAGTTAGCATATCATCTTGGGGTGTGCAGCAGTGCAGAAGAATTTGACAGCCTCCTGGATGAGTTCTGTATTTACCAACTCTTCGATACTGACAGTGTTATGAAAGGGCCAGTAAACACAGCAGTGCTCTAGTTCTGGGGCACTGTTCTTGGCAAGAAGCAGGCACTGGGGCTGATTTTTTTGTTTAGTTAGACTCACGTCGATTCTTTCGTGCTTGCCTAACTCAAAGAGGCAGAGCCTGAAAGACTTTTGCAAAAATGTGAAAGACCAACTTATAATAGTGTCTAAAGAGCCATTCCTGCCAAAAACATGTATATTCAATGAGATCCTTAGCTGGTTAAAATGGAAAAGCTTTACGCTGACTTACAGCAGTGGAATATCTGGACTATCAGCTTTACTACAGAAGGACGATACTGCGATACCAATTAACTTATGCCTTAAAGCAAGCAGATAGAGTTAAAACAAAGCATTCAAATCTCGGCTGAGCTTGATCTATCCAGGAATTCCGTTTGAAAGACAAACAAACAGCTCATCTGAGTACGTGCACATATCTTTTTTTACAGAAGTATATAAACCTGAACAGCTATTGAACTCCTCTTGCAACACTTATCATCAAACAAAAAGAGGTACTATAGAAGACATGATGTACAGGCGAAATACTATGTATTATTAATAATGTTGATGTAATTATTCAATGAAATAAGTATTCACGTTCTCAAATCTTAATAATTATTTTTCTACAGACTTAATCTGAATAGCAGTATAGCTCTAAGTATGCTTATGTATGCTCATAGCTTAACGCTCTGGGCTTCCTGCTCAGACAATGGAGAAATGGTGGTTCTCAACAGAATTGCTCTTGGTATTCCATCCAAGGTTTTTACCTTGCTCTGCTGTTTGCAGAGGGAGCTGGGCTCTAATTCAAGGGTACAGAATATGTTCCTACAGGTTAGAAGCCATAGATGCCTCCCATCTGGCACCCAAATCATCCCTCGTTTTTTTTTACCCCAAAGTTCATCACATCTCAGCAGCACATCTCATCGTATGACTAGGCAAAGACCCATTTGCCCAGATGCAGGGTGAATGTGTGTAAGCCTTAAGTTAATCAGACATTGCAAGTGTTCGCCAGACTGAGCTCTGTGTGTGAGAATGACTTTAAAATCTATCAGCATACAAGCGTTATTATTATTTCACTTATTATTGCAAACTAATTCATCTAATAACTCACGGCATAATAATTCAGGATCTAGTTAGTATAGAATGAGATCAAAAAACATCAAAAGCATATGGAGCATAACATTTAATTGCTCTAAGACTCCCCCTCTAGTCTTTCAGCACGACAAACTGCCTATTAATAAGTGACCAGAACGCCAAGAGAGGGACGGTATTAAAAGACTTTTCTAGCAGTTTAGACCTCAACACGATGGCGATCTTAAATTTGCCTCTAAATGAAACATTTCTGGTTCAGAATCTTCATAAATATGCAGATGTTTGTGGAGATGAATACAAGTTTGTTACGCTCCTGACACACTATCAGTTTGTCAGCCTATCCTTTTACACTTTGCAGCAGCAAATATGGCTTCATGTAGCAACAGAAGGACCATCTTTCATTTCAGCTGAAGGCCACATTCTGCACCTCAGTCAAATGTTTTAGACAAATGCTCCTCATAAAATAAGGCAAACGTGCCTTTTCTTTTTCTTTATAGGAGGTCAGTTGTTATTCTCTGTCAATGGATTATTATCAAAGATAAAACCTTAACATGCATTTTCTTTTTTACTCGTTTTTAGGGTCATATTACAATCCATTGAAGTTTTGTGAATCTGAAGAAAAAAATCAGCGACAGGACTCACCATCTGTTGCATAATGAAAGAGACATGTGAATAATAGAATGTCAGTTGAAAGGGTTGCAAGTGATCAAATGTTGTTCAGCACCTCAATAATATTGCCTCGGAAAAAAGGCTTGCTTTAGATATCTCAGCACTGCAAGATTTTGGTTGGTTGTTTGTTTTGTTGTTGATTCCACAGCTGGGAGTGGTATTTAGCATATATATATATTTATTTAATGGGTTTCTTGAAAGTGGCAGTTCTTGAGGATAGTGGCAATGCTCGCAGATACAGACAGCTGCTCCCTTCGCTTTTGAAGTTCAGGGGCTGTGGAGAATGTACACATACAGCTCATTTTTATAGATGTGGGATTGAATTCTTAATTTAAGTCCAAGCGCGCCACACACACAACCCTACCTTCCCAGTGTTGTTTTTCTTTGACATGAATAAAGACCTGTGATTTAATCCTTCCAAACATTCCAAAATAAAGGGCAGATCTGAACAGATTCGAGGCCATAATGTTTTCTCCAGATGTTTTTTTTCCCTTTTTTGGAAGAAAGAATACAAAGTGCTTTCATATTTGATAAGTCCATTGCCTAATAGGAAGCCACTGTAAGGGACCTACAAACTGTGCTTCACAATCTATCCCTTAAGGCTATACTGTGTAGAAACATTTTCTGTGCTCTCTTAAAACAAGAACTGAGGCTAAAAGAACCTAACTATCATTCCTAAGATGTCAGAGAGCTGATGAAGAGCCAGACAACATTAAATACTAATGCAAATTACACCGTGGTCCACTGAAAAAGAAGTTATCTTCCTGTTTCTATTCCAGCTCACACTTAATCTAGCCACCAGTGTCTTTCCAAACTCATTCTCTCACAAGCCATACTATGCAACGCCTACATACTAACTTTTCCGCAAATGGAAACACAAAAGCTATAATTTACACAAGAAACAAATTAAACAATGGGAATACCAAGATACGGTTGCAGTTACAGCAGAATAACTCACTGCTTCTATCTTTAAGTTAATTTTCCTTTTCCATGTTTCTATTCCCAGCCATTTTACAAGAATCCTGCAAAGAATTCGGTGCTAAGGACTTTCCTTCACGCAGTAGTCAAGTTCCGTTTATACTCAATACATTTTACTAATTTTCACTTTCCTTCTGTAGAAACCTTGATAAGAAAAAACCTTCTCCTTGAATATTCAGTCATTCAAATTAATGGGCATTTTCTGGGAATGTTGTTGTTTTTTTCCCTCCCACGAGTACCGGCAGATCAAAAGTTCACAGAAGTATTCTGGTGCAATTTGTAGATCAACTGCAAAGAGCAGCACGCCCTGCTTCATTTCTAATGGGCTACAAGTGAAATGCTACATTTTCATTTTCAACTGACAATGAAAAACACCAAGTAATATTCTAAGGCCAAAAATTATTGCTGGAAGTTATGAGCAAGTTATTTCCTAACAGCTTTGTTCCTTGAATACTGTCTTATCAAAAGTGCCCAGGATTTTATTGAAGTGAACTGTTCTAATGAAAAAGAGCATTTGATGAACAGGCATGGCTGCAGACTCCGTTCTCTCTCCCTTCTGTCCAATGGGTTTCATCAGTAAAGCAACCAGAAGTAGTCAGGTGACCACAGATGAAAATATCTAAATTTCTTTAGGATGATTTTCTCCATTTTTTTTTTNCCCCAACTCCAAATGTCTCAATTTTGCACAGAGTTTACACATTTTTACTTGGGGAAACTTTCTCTGCTGAAGAAAGCTTACAAAATGGCCTGTGATAAAGTTATTTCACACGTACCACACTGGCACTTCCTATACTATGTGAATATCAGCATCTTCACATCGGGGCATCTCCTTTCACTATTTGCATTTACAGCAGACTTTGGAAGATGGAGTTAAAAAAAGAGCCATCCTTGACTCCTGCTCAGTCTGAAGCTCTCAACTAGCTAACAGCTTTCAGAACTGCAACCATAAATCAGATATTCCATTAAAAAGCAGGGAAAAATACACCAAAGGAAAAAAGAAAGTAATATGGACATTTTGTGCAGAGATTGTTTTAACGTGCATATGTATACCATTCAACAAATGGATGTTTCTGTTACTTACCCACTCCAGAAATACAAGCTGTTATAACAGTATAACTCTCACAGAGTCAGAGAACTGCAATCAGGACAGGAGCAAGCGGGAGCTCCTGCAGAGAATCAGGTCCCATCACTGATCTTAACCTGAACTCTGCTCCTAACCCCAGGAGTGAATTTCACCACTGAAGGCACTGAGAGCAGTCTGATACAAGCAGTAAAAAGAAATTCTAGTTGATTTTCAACTCTTTCTCTTTCCATTCATTAGAAATGGGCAGATCACAGATCCAAATCAGACACTTTGTTTCCAGCCCTACTCTGCCTTAATAGGATATTATGGTCTCAGTTACTTTTCTTATGACATAAGAAAATAAGTTTAAATATTCCTCTTCTATTTTAATACCCAAATGATTGTTTGCTGATCATAACTATGTAACCTGATAACGCTCACATGCTGCACAGACTGAGCTTTTTTGTAACGCTGTTTGGTCAGATTTTTCTCAGAAATTAATTCATTACAAAAGTAGCCTGAATTAAATGCAGTCATTTACGTGCATTTCAGGATATACAGACAAAGAGAAGGAGAGGGAAAGGAGGAGAATAAAGGCAGCACCACAGCCTTGGCAAACCTACATGCAGTGGGTTTGCTGTCCCACCTGGAGCTGATGGTAGAAGGGTCAGATGGGAGGGCTGCATCCCGCCTGAAGATCCTCTGGCATTGAAGAAAATTAATCAGTCAACAGAACAATTGATTTTTGAGAGGTAAATTGCAGAAGGGAGGTAAGGAGTTAAAGTACAAGAGAATGTTCTTAAAATTAAGAAGAATCAACACCCTGCATAAACTTCATAGCCACACGTTCAGCATCAGGCAGGGCCTGAGCTGTCCATAACCACTCCATGAAAAATGCTTTTATGGAAGCCTGCTGCAGATAATACAGCCACTTAGCACTGTGAACACCAGTGTGTCTGCATGTGTTTGCAGATGCACCTCTCCCTAATTAATATTTATTTGCCTTAATAGCACGGTTCAAAACTGAAACCAGGTATGGGGCTCCTGTAGCTTGGCTGCTCAGCCCCTATTTCAGTTCTGAGTCTTCCTCACAAGGAACCATAACGGTGCAGTGAAATCACTCAGCTCTTAGCAAGGCTCTGAGTAAGGATTGGGTAGAAAAGAGAAACTCGCAAGTGGGGGAACAAATCTGAACCTCACAATGGGCTTCACCCTCCCGCTCCCGGGGTTGACACCTTGGTCAGCACAGGGTGTTGTGTCAGAGCAGCTCCAACACCACATCCAGGCAATGTTATTTGTGACAAACTATTAACAGAGAACAATGGCTTGGCCCAAAACTTATTAAGATAGACATCATGAATAATATATGGAAAACAAAACGTATACGTGAAAGAGAGGATGCAGAAAATAAAAAAGCCTTTGAAAATGCCCTACAGTAAAATACATATTTTCAAAACTACAGCTTCTATCCATTTTTTCCTGAAAGTCATATCCCTCCATGACCCTGGGCTACAACAAACATATTAAACATAGATCATTTCTAAGCGTTTTTGGCCTTTGCTAGTAAAACATCAATTATTTGCCATTTGCAGGTACTACTTCTGGCCACACACATGAACGTCCTGCCCCACCTCAGTGTGTACTCTTCACTTCTTTCTCCATACTTAAGAAGTGACACAAGATTTCTTTTTTTAATTTAAATCAATATAAAAAGATTAACTTCCAAGTTGTACAGGTATTAGGACAAGTGAATTTTGCAGATCAGCAACACCAGGATTGCATGCTCCCCTGTTACCTTCAGCACATATAGCAAGGGGTATGTCTGACCCAATGGGATGGCAGCCAGAACTCATCCAAACCCCTTAAAATTCAGGGAGTGTGGTGCCAAGCTAATAAACTCTCATCAGATTTATTACGTAGGGCTCAGCACCATGCCAACGCAGCCACCTGGCTCTTTGTTGGCTCAGAGCTTCAGGAGAGAAAGCCTGCCCAAAATACCACACACAACTATTCAAAAAGAAGCCATATCACCTTTTGCAATTAACTCTTGCCATGAGCTGAATTCATATTAGCAAACAGATGAATAACACTCCTGAAATCTAGGCAGAACAGCGATCCTTAAAAGCAACTAGGCTGAAATGAGCGTAAGCAGAGATCTTTCAAAGTCCAGAAAGTAACTCACTGTGCTCACTGGTGCCAGAAAACACTGCTCATTGCCTGTCCTGCAGGCTCTATTTCATCAAATACTGATGGGCTTCCTTTTACTCATCAGGGCTTCTTACTTGGTGCAGCCATTAACTTTCCCTCATACGTGCTCTAGACCAGGACAGCAGTGCTGCTTCCTCCCTTCCCCACAGCTCTTGAGGTTCCAAGTTTTCTCTCACTGCCATCCTGCATTGTGCTAAAAGCAATGGGAACACGATTACAGCCAGTCATGAGGAGCTGTGTTATTGGAGCAGTCCAAAAAGGGAAGGGTCAGCCAAGTTGCCTTTGAGATTCCTTCAATCCAAAACACCAACAGTGAGTTCAAGGCCCTTTTATGAAAAGAGCCCAAACTTTACCACTCTAAGTGGACCAAATAATTAAATGGCCAGTTTCATCTGAAGTCAATTCTGGTCCATTTTCCCCATCTTAGTTCTTTATTAGTCACCATTTTACTTTTTATGATAACATTCTTCAGTACGGTATTACTTTAAAGAGAGCACAGCAAGAGGACATTTGGTGCTGGGGAGAAATATCTGCAACTGCTTCGGCATCTTGATTGGTTTCCTCTTATGTTGGTGCCCCATGGCCACTCACAGCACCCCCAGCACTACAGCAGAGGCTTTGGCATAAGCACAGCTGCTCCAACCCCAAGAATTATTTCAGAGTTACTCTTTTGTTCTAACTTATCTCTGTGATCAGCATCTGTACAAATCACCTCTAGAGCCTCCTGCTTTCAGAGCAGTGCATCAGCACAACAACACCATCCAAGAACAACCCAGCCTAAGGCAAAACCCACAGAACTTTCCAGAACAAGTACATCAGTCAAATTCTTTAAAACCACCACCAACCACACAGTCAGAAGCAACCCTACAGCAAGAGATTGATTGAACAGACCTTACAAATACCTCCACAAAAATAAGATAATATTCAAAAATCACATATAACAGAAAACAAAACACAACCAGCTGCAAAAGGCATGCAGGGCTTACCGTGGTCAGGGAGGGCATGGGCTGGGACCTCCACAGCTGAGGCAGAATGCTTCTTTAGGCCCTGGGCACCTGCCCGTAAATAATCTCCCAAGCACACCCAGAACCTGTAACAGCTGTTCAGTGAAAGGCAGCTTTTTTTTTTTTTTTTTTTTTTTNTTTTTTTTTTTCAATATTGCTTTTAATTTAGTCTTCTAAATATGGATGTATGGATGCAGAAATACTGAGACTAGAGAAGTACAGATCCAAATGTTCTCAACATTTCTTAAGAAATAACATTTTAATACCAAATTCTGATGCTCCATATGTTGGAAGTGGAGCTCACCAATTATTACTGCTTTATTAGATTTAGCTTCCTCTTTGATCTCTCGTAACACTGCGCACTCAATATCCTTTTCTCCAGTCCAGATGCTTGGAGTTTCACCCTACTCATGTACTTGTAGTCCTATTACTTGGAATTTCTGCACTTTTGATCTCACTGGTAGAGGCAGAGACATAATTACAGTAACAGATCAGGCCGCCTGCCAGTATCAATGGTAAATAACACCGAATGACTCATAGTTTCACAGTTATAACGTGGTTTACACATTTTGGTATGCAGCTGCCCAACAGACTTAGCCAGAACATATACACAAGTGCCAAATATCTCAGGGCTTCTCTTTTGCAGAGCAGGGGATCTGTGAGGTAATTAGCTTTGGCCCTTTCTTTGGCAAAGAACAGAAGTAAAGACAGGAAAGGCTCTATTGAGAGATGAGTTTCCTTTTTGTTCTTTTTGGTTGTTGTTGTTATTTAAGAAAATAAAAGAAGAAAGTCATCAACTTGAAAACCAAACTGAGGCCCAGTATAGAAGGGTGTGATTCCTTAACATCAAGGAATGTACTTCCTCAAGCAGGTTCTGCCTGCAGCCTGCCCATCAGAAGAGGGGGAAGGCCACTCCTCCTCCCCTGCACCCACTGCCAACACAAGAAGGGAAGCAGGTGCAAGATGCACTCCAAGTCCTGTGGGAAGCATCAGCTTCTCTGGACTCTGCTCTCTGGACTCACTTTCCCCTGCTCCTTCAGCATCTATTCTTTGCATGGTGTAGCTTAAACATGGACAAGAAACAATCCAGAACTTTTATCAACAAGTTTTGTTTTTTTTAAATGAAGCTATTATGTCACCTCCTAAAGAAAGCGAACGTCTGCCTTAACTCCTCAGAAGTCTGCAGTGAGTTGAAACATAAAAACAAAAAATTAAGGATTTATGTGACTAGTTTTTATAACATTCGTTTCAATGATGTTGTCAATTAAATATTATTATGAGCTCTCTTTAAAGTGAGATGGTATCTCTGCATTTTCCAAAGCAGCAAAGACGCTCATGCTAATGCACTACAAGGAACTCCTCAAGTTTATGACCAGCAACAGCTGCAGCATAACATCCAAAGATAACTCAAATCTCATGCTTTGGGGGATAAAAGAGAGCACTGTGAGGGTCAGGGAGGACATTTTCCCCCGATACAGAACCCAGCACAAGCAGCCAGATATGCTGCGAGGGTAGGAAGAAACTGTCAGATTACAGAGCAATGGATAGAGGCCACCTGATACAGAAGAGTTTTGTGGAGCAACCGAACAATTTGATATTCTGTGGGGGATTTATGGCACACCTGGGTGTTCCCACAGGCACACGCTCATTTCTGCATTGTGAGATAGAGGTAATATACTTCACAACATCAGGAGAATTACTAAACTTTCTCTACAACGTCTGAATGAGGATATCATTGCGTATGCACAATGCATAAATTATTTCTATATCTCTGTACAGATGTATGTATGCTTATGTGTGTGCACGTTAGAAAATGCACATACTGGGTAGAAAACACATCCATATGAAACATTTAAGAAAGTTTGATGGAGCGATGCAGCAAGGAGGCTGCAGTGGGATATGTTTTACAGCCCCGTTCCAATGCCATTTCCATTTCACCCAGAGCTGGTAACAGCTGGATTAATTAAGAAAGGTCCAAGGGCCTTGGGTGCCTGTGGTGGGAGGGGTCAGCACAGCCTGCTCCCTATAGGACAGCAGGAAGAAGAAGTTTTCCTTCCAAAGGATTCACAAGCACAATCAGATATTTACTGTATTTATCGCAGAGATCAAACCCACACACAGATGTCACATTTCTCAAATTCCATCAGTAGATCAGACAAGCAGACTCTGGAAAGAGGACATTGCAGGCAGAAAGTTCAGGATGGAGGGCCATTCCCGCCCCGGCTTCTGTCGTGCACCCGGAGCCTTTGTTGTCTCCGCAATGCTGATAAATCAATCCATCAAAAAATTTCCTCAGTGAAACTCAATCAA
This sequence comes from Pavo muticus, assembly GCA_016647715.1. NCBI lineage: Eukaryota > Metazoa > Chordata > Aves > Galliformes > Phasianidae > Pavo > Pavo muticus. Next base: position 1,342,637 of record JACDJE010000014.1, on the reverse strand, counting down.
GAAAGGTCATGTCAGCGGGAGAGGAACAGATTAAATTAGCATCAAATTAGACATGGAAAGTGAGTTCTGTCAAAATCATCACAGCGCTCAGCACAATTAGAATATGTTAATTATGCATTTCATTAAGGTAGTGCTCTTTGAATGCGAGATGAAATGTCAGTGGTGTAGGCATCCGAAAAAAGGAAGATTGCCAGGCACAACTTTCTCTAGACAATGTGTGACACCTTCATTAACATCAAGAATCACAAGTCTGTCTTGACTTTTTTGTAAAGTATTAAACCGTTAACCATTTGCTGGCACTTGGCGGAGGGAGAGCCAGCCACGTCCCCTCCTGCTTCTCTCAGACACCGCTCTGAGCCCCAGGGATGGCCATGAGCACCCAGCATGGGCACAGCTACCAGGGGGAGCCCAGCAGTGAGCTGCTGTGAGGGAGGGGGGGCAGATAAGGGAAGGAGGTGGGAGGGGAAAGGGTAGGAACAATTTTATTTTGCCCCTGGTTGTGAGATATAATCAAACTAAGGGGAGAGATAGAGAAGGGGGGGGGGGGAAGGGAAATGCAGGGAGATTTGCAAACCTACATTTGACAAACTCTAATTTGGGGAATTATTTTGTATATCAAACATCTTTGATTCCTAATGATGAGCTGTGTTTCAAAGGGAAAAATGATCCCTGGTGAGCCTGGGAGGGAACGGGAGCTTCATAAAATACTACTTATAGGTTTCATTAGATGCATTATCAGATATTCAGTCCAGGGTGGATCAGAAGAAATAATTGCATACTTTCTGGAAACACAAGAAAAGCCGCCGACTTTCAGAGACTTGTCCTGAGCCTCCTGTGCTCTTCTGGAGCCCACTGAGTCACACATGGTCAGTCTGACCATCACCTCACTGCTACTCACTCGCCTATCAGGAGAGAAGCAAAGCCACTGGCTTTGAGACTGCACCCATTTGCTGCAAAAGTAGAAGGCTGTGGCTTGCAAAGCTCTTCAGCAACCAGGTAAGATCAGCTCAGGGTAAGAAGCCCACAGTCACAGGTGGCACCTGGACAAGAAGGGACTGCCCAGCTGAAAAGAAACCCACAAGCTGGCTGTGCATACATCAGCCTTCAGCTTTAAGCCACTTTGGAAATTCAGAAGCTCACTTGTGAAGTGCACAATTATCTTTTTGGCACCTCTCACTTTTCTTTTTGTTATTTACTAAAGTGTGGCAGAAGTCACCACACTGATATATTTTCAACCTACACAACAATACTCATCTAATTAGACTCATCTGATGGTGCAGCCCAAAGTACTGTTCAGTGGAAAAATGTGCAGTGGGAAACAAACCTCATCCACACAAAGATGCACATGGTGTATGTGCAATAGTGTGGTTAGAAACACACACTTATGTATATGCAGAACAGGTAGTTGTGTGCGCCCTTGAATACTTGTAGAAAACTCAATCTCATGCTGTAGGTGAATGCTTCCATGTCTAATATGTCCCTCAGCAGCCTGCTCCTCTCCCCAGCTAAAACTTCAGCCTGCTGCTGGTATCTTAAACTCTCGATGTCTGAGAGAGGGTACTGTGAACAAGAGCAATTTCAGCGTGTTTTTAATGAGTTTTTCTTTGGTTTATTGTAGCTTTTGTAAATCCTGCCTGAGAATTCAGAGTTGCCAAATCTCCTCCCCACAGACACATACTGCAGCTTCCAATGCCCTCAGGACGCCATTTTAACGTAACAGGTTCCAATACTGTCAAAAAATGCCAGCGAGCGAATGGGAGCCAGAGCCTACTTCAGCACACTTGGCTGGCCTTACAGCTTTCTGAAATCTGTTTGCACTGGAGCTTGAAAAAAGAGATTTTTATCATTTGAAATGAACTCCAGAGTCCCAGAGCAAACAAGCTTTAAGATGTCCATTGTGCTCACCAGTCTGGGTGAGAGGGCTAAGGATAAATGGAGGGGGTCAGTCCCAGTGATTGTGGCAGCAGATCCCATGTGTGATGCCCTGACCACAGCCCTGAGCAGGAGCATCAGTGCCCAGGTTGAGGCTCGAGTGGGAAATGACTTCAACAAAAGGAATTTGTGAAACTTTTCTTTGAAATGAGGACTCAGTGTTAAATCCAGAAAGCCTGGATCACAACTAAGTACACATTCTAGGATCTTGGGGCAAACAGCATTTTTCCATATAGATGCTACCAATCGCTAAAGTTTTCACTCACCCTTGGCTTAACACTCCTTTTGCAGTAATAGAGAACTGATCACATGCTCTGTTTCTTCATTTATATGTCAGTATAGCTGCTGGGGTTACAGGGCTATGAATTAACATAATTGAATGGTGAATCAAGATCATTTCTTTCTACTTTACTTCATGATAGGGAAAAAATACAAAGCTAGAACAAAGTTTCCATCACAATCCCTCAAAAATTAGCTTTCCAGCCAGAATGCACACAGGAATCAGAGCTCCTTTCTGATGAAAATATTAAACTAAACACAACCTGTCCTGATGAGGGACAGTACGTTAACTGATGGTTTTTGCAAGCAAGGGTTGGGTCACTTGTATCCTGGTGGGTAGCAGCCACACAGCTATCACTTAGAGCACAGGCAGTGCTATGAAAGAGCAGCAGCAGAGGTTCGTGGGTCTTCAGGCATTTCTATGTGGTGAGGGGCAGCAGTGCAAGCAGCTCTGCCTCCCTTGGAACAGCTCTGCATCCTCAGGACCAAACCAGCTCATCTTCTGCCAGACTAGCCCAGAACTTGGTGAAGCCATGCTGGCTTTCCAGCACCCACCGGAGGAATACTTATTCCAGATCTCCTTCTTACTACCTCCCCTTCCCCAGCAGGGTAAGAGCTACACCAATCACCCACAATCGTTAATTACAACACAAAATAATTCTTTTTGCCAAACACATCAGTGGACATGGCACCCCTCACAGGTACCTGTCAGCTTCCAGGCACCTCAGCACGCTGCTGGCTTTCCCTCCCAGTCCATTTAATGATTTCTATGAGCAACAAAAAGCTGGAGGTGCACCCAGACACACCTCACTTTGAGGCTTTACGTAGGTAAACTGCATGCATAGAATTTGCTTTGTACAGATGGTTCTTAATTTACTTTATTCTCACCCTGGGAAAGTAAGTCTAAAAGCCAGACAAAACAGGAGATACTTTTATAGTGAAAGGAGATAAGTGAGAGGTGTGGATACTAGCTCTGCTCAGCGCTCCTTTGTTGCATGAGCAATTTACTACCTTACAGTTAAAAATGCTCATATCTCCTCATGTCAACTTCATAGATTTAATTGTTGCTGCCAGCTGCGATTTCTCTTGTTTTTACATTTTCTAGATCTCTGAAACTTATTCAATGAAAATACTCATCACTTAAAAATGCATAGGAAATACCATATGAATTTAATGTTTTGTTTTATGTTGCAAGTTTTTATCCCATTGCAATTTTTACTGCTGCACCTTCCCCCTCCCAAACAACACATTTAACCTACAATGCCAAATGAAAATTGACAACCAGAAATTTCCAGTAATGTTATTACATGATCATATTTGTTTGGGCTGAAACCATACTTTCAGTTGGAAAAAAACAACGACTGGCAACAAAACCCCATTTTCTAAAATGGATTTCAGATAAATGTGAAGTTGGCAGTTTCAAAATAAACAGTGTCTCAAATCTATTTTTCATTAGGCAGAGGCCTTCTTAATTGGTCACATCGATGGTAAGGAAACGTTATCTCCTCTTCATCCTTTCATCCACTCCGTGGCATTGTACAAAAGGAGGGGAGACATGCCCTCTGCTCCTCGGATTTTGCGATCTGGTTATGTGACATGCATGACAGAGAGAGATGCCACTGCATGAGTTAGAGGGAGAGACGCGAAGTGTTTAGAAGATCCAGAGAGAGATTTACATGTATAAATAGTTATTTTAAGAAAACACTCGTTCATTTACACAACTGTGGCAGCCCTCTTTAAATTCAGCAAACTGCTCTGTCCTGCAGTGAGACATATGACAGAAGAATTTAAATCACAGCAAACATCATTGGTTAATCAGAGTTTAAGGAAAACCCACTGCTGTTTGATAAGGACTGGGGGACTGACCACCGAGCCCAGGCTTTGCTGCAGCAGACCAGTTTGAGATGCACCTGCAGCAGTGCATGACTGTAAAACAACTGCTACAAGGCTCTGCAGAAAAAAATCAGAAACTTAAAATGGAAATTGTGAAATGGCATTCAATGAGTAACCCAAAGACAATTCTTAACCCAAAAAGTGTATTATTAGTGTAATAAAATGGGTGTACAAAAGCAAAGGAGACTGTGGGCACACTGGCATAAGCATTTCTTGGGCAGGGATCAGTAGAGAAGCCCAAGGGCCTCAGTGTAACTGCAGTAACCTGGATGCAGGCAAAGGCTGTATTTGCTGGGAAAGAAGTCTCTTAAGCTGTATTGTTAAATGAGAGACTTCCAACAGATCTCCTGTCTTAGACCTTGACCACTGCGAGCCGAGCCAACCACAGCCGAGTTCAGGAGAACAATTACTTTCGCAGAGCTTTCATGCTGCTCTTATCACTTGTCTTGCTCCTCACAAAAGCATCTTCTTTTCACAACAGCACTGGAGCAAATTGCTGTGCCTTTGTTGCCAGGCAAGCTCTCCTCACCATTCTCCTCCTTGCCAGCCTCTCCAGCCTCCAGTCTGCAGAGTTTTAGGATGCACTCTTAAATCAAGAGCAACTCCTCTCAAAGCCAATCCACAAATAGCCCTGAGTTCACAGCACTCAGACGTGCTGTAGACGTTTGTTTCTTTGAGCCATGTTTCTGTTTGGATACACAAAGGAGGCTTCAAAGTTTCTCATGCAGCTATTCAATTCCCTCCGTGAGGGGAACATTCCCGTTAATGAATTATTTTGTCAGTCCCTGCTCTTACAGAACTGCTGGCAAGGTTCGGACATTGATGCAGGACACCGGAGCTGTCTGATTTCTTTCTTCCTGCTTGAAATCTTTCCCCCTCCATTCTGTAGTGGAAATTAAGTTTTTAAGCTAAGGCAGACTTTCAGTAAAAAGGTCTCTCCTTCCCGTAGGCTTCTTTTTCCCCTGGGTTTTATCAGAACACCCCAAACACTGAAATCCCAAAAGACAGGTATTGAAAAAACCATTCTGAGAAATAGGCTTCCACTGGACATGCTATTGGAAGCATATATATTTTTAACCTTACCCCTCCCCAAAAAATGGAAACACCCAGAAATTAAAATCACACCTAACTACTTGGCAAAGGAGCAAATACAAATATAGCCACTTCCTAAGTGTGATTAAAGCTAAAAAAAAAAAAAAAAAAAGGCTTCATATGGGTTGAACACCCACCGGATTATTTAGTTGTCCGGCTGAACAAACTGTCTAATCTCATCCATTTATATCCTTGTGTGAAACACAAACACACTAATTAACGTTCACATAAATGAGCTGCTTTGCTTTGTCACACAAACACCCATTCAGACGTGCACACATACATACATAAGCACACATGACCTGTCAGTTCTAAACTGCCTTTCCAATAACATTTCCCTACCATCTAGCTTCATTTTATGCATGTGCTTTGAAAGGGCAGTTAATCCTGCTGGGGAGAAAAGAGAACGCTCAAGAGTGCACTTGTGAAACTGCTGCAAGCTTCCTTCACCTCCACAACTAGGAACTGCATCTTATTTTCGTATGTTGTTTTACTCCTAATTTGGTCAACATAAACATCCAGCTAAATGTGCTTTGTCAGCTAGGCTGGAGAGCTGGCTCCCACGTAGTGATGCTTACATACAGCAATCAAAGCATCTTTCACCATTTTTGATAGCTGAAAACGTCAAGTTCTTTAAACCTCACAGCACCAGGGTAGATTTCCAGCCTTCAGGTCATCCCTGCTGTCCTCCTCCAAGTTTTCCCACATATTCTTGAAACATGGACCTTTCACGTGGTGACCCAATTACAGCTGCATATAAGATTAAAAAGTCTATTTGCTTTATTCAGGTTTTCTTATAGTTAATTTATCATTGGTTTTATTTATACAGTTGTCCCAGCCTCCCTCATAGCACTATTCTGTGAACTTAGATAATATGAGAGCCCATCAAGAAAACTACTCCAAGGCACAAGTATATATGGTCTATATTCTTTCTTCCCACGTGGTTTTCTTTATAGGTGACCATATTAAGATGAGTTTCATTGGACTGAAGCACCTTAACCTGCACACTCATTTCGTTCCTCCACACTTTTCTTCTAGTTATTCTCCATTACATTCCATATAATCTCACATCCTTTACATCACCGCTCGGATCATTGGTACAAATATGTAGACAAAAGCATTGAGAAAGATGACATTTCCTTGATATCTCCCATTCACAATACTGCAACACCCACTGGTGAGCCAACATTTAAACCACCTGACTCAGTTAAGTACCTGACAAGGGAAAATACCAGGTGGACTAAGCCAAATGCTCTGGAGAAGTCCATGGGTATTACATTAGCCCAGTTACTCTGTAGACCTCTAATCCTGCCAAAAAGATGGAATGTTTGTTTGACAAGACATACACTCCTCAAACCCCCCTCTCTCACTAATCATACTGTACCCTCTAATTCCTTGCTAATAGATTTCTGAGTTAAGCACTATGTTGTTTTATTTGGAATCAACATCAGGTTAAGTGATCTGCTGCTCCCTGAGTCATCCCCATAACCTTTCGTAAAATCCAGGTGACAGGTCGATGGCCACCACGACTGGACATCCACGATCCTTACCAGAATTTGAAAATTTGGTCCTACAGAATGTGGTAAAACTCTGCTTGGCATCAGTAGTGAAGGCAAGATCCCACTGAATAGTGAAAGCTGAAGAGCTAAACAATAACTGAAAATACACACACTAAATTTAGCTTAACGCTAAAAACAAACACGAAGTTGCAAGTGCCATTTGCCTTGAGATCCTTCCAGCTGTGAAGGAAAATGTCAGGTTTTTTTCTTCAGAAAGTAGGAAAAAAGTTATTTCAGTTGAAAGTTCAATTTCTCACAGAAAAATGCTTCGGATTGGAAATTTTCAATCAGCAAAATTATACTAGCATCTCTAACCACTCTTAGGTACAATTCTTACTTGAGCAGCCCTGCAGTTGCCTAAGTGTGCCTGGTGCCGTGACTGCAATCTATAGGTTTTCAGCAGATGGGGTCATGATTACCAAAAACATCAATGCCCCCTCTAACCTCCCAGCTGAGTCACCTGCAGGTGATACCAGAGCTCAGCAGACAGCTGGTGCAGAAATGTCACCCCAGCAGGCATGGTATGGTGGCAGGGGCTGCCCACTGAGCAGGGACTTCAGTTCTATGGAAATCCCTGTACGGCTCCATTCTGTATGCTTAATGCTTACCTCCTTGATACACAGGAGGTATTCAATACCTTACAGCTCTAGGTCTTGCAATTGCAAAATCCTAGCCTTATTTCCCAGGAGTTTTGATGCAAGGCTTATGTTTGTCGGCAGGCCAAACTCACCCATACCAGCCAGGAAGAGCTCAGGGAGTCAGCATGAAAGGTATTGCAGAGCAGAGCAGCAAAAACAGTGTTCATTTTTTTAACGCTAGTCTGCCTACAAGTGGAAAAAAAGTAGGAGGCTGAAGCCATTATTGGAGAGAAAATAACTGGATTTAATGGCATTTCTAAACACACAACACTTGAATGTCCAGTTTTCTTAATTCCATGCTGTTTGCTCTTAAACTGCAGGAGCAGCATACACACAATTTATAGAGATGTGCTTACTTTCTTTAAGTTTTCTACACAGACCTCCAAACGTGTACACACACACACTTTGGTTGAGGATTTGTTAGATGTCACCAGGATCACCTTCAAAACCTCTTTACAGCAAAACATCTGCACTTGCTGTTCCAGATACAGACACCTGAGAGAGCATGAATTCCCCTGAATAGCTGTATTGTTTTAACATTTATTTCTTCACCTTCTCAAAATGCCTGCTCATCTGAATTTACAATATATTAGCAGCCGTGCTGTGTTGCTCGGCTCATGGTTCTCCTTCACCACGCTATAGCAGATTAGTGCTCGTTCGCCTCTTTTCCTCGCTTCTCTTCAGATCGTTACACATGACAAAACAACTGTCCTAATTACAGCAAGTGTTCCCAGCTCTGTCACCGTGACAATTACTGCAATGAGGGCTCAATATCTGCAGCAGACAGTAAAGTATTACTGCAGTTGTGTTTGATAGCGCTCAATTGTCCCCTTGAGAATTCTTCGGATCGGGTTTTTCCATGGGGTGAGGACTCCCCCTCGCTCTGCCCACCGTGGGTTGGCTAACAGGGTTCAAAAGTTTAAGGCAGGGGGTGACCCAGGACGGACTGTGGAAAGCACTGAAGTTTGTGTTTTTAAAGGAGAGGACTGCAGAAATAGGGTGGGATTTTTCCTACCCATACCAGTCAGAACAGCCTCATCGCCAGCGAAGGAGAAAAGGGCTGTGGCTCGAGTGGCTGCAGAATGAGCCTCTTTCTTACTCTGTGCAACTGCAGAGGAAGTATTTGGGGATAGTTCCCTCCATCCTCTACTTTGTATCTGCAGTGTGATCAGCTGCTATTGCTCCAGACAGGGGGTGATCCAACCACGCAACGCCACACTCCCAAACCATATCCCTGCATCTTCCAGGCAACTGTGCCTGCAGCAGCTGCCCCTGTTATTCCTACAGGATTTGTTGTTTGTTTGTTCGTGTAAGCTGATATATTCAGACTCGCCAATGTCTGAAGGGATGGCCCCACTTGTGACAATTCGCTCTCCACTTACACCGAGCACCTCTAACCCCACTTGCCTCCCTTGTCAGCCTCTGCAATCTCAGCTAATAAGACAGGGGATTTTAGCCGTTTCCAAAGGTAATATCATGACCTACACTACATCCACTTTATTCTGAGTGATGAAGGTGATGTTCTGCGCATTTATAGCTCATTATCCTCCTGAAGTTGATTCATTCAGATATTCTCCTTGTAAAACCCATAAACAATGCAGAAGGAGGACCTGCACAGCTATCTCATTTGACCAGAAACGGGAACATAAGGTCCTAATACTGAATATTGATCACCGAAGACAAATACTGCCACAGTTAACTTGGAATGAACTGACTGGTGTAGTTACAGTCCAGATTTCTAATTTTCCTTGGTCAGGAATAAAGCAGTATCTTATTTATCAGATAACATCTTTATTATAAGCATCTCACACAGCCTTTCCACTTCAACCCACATGCATTTCTTCTGCTCTTGGCATGGATCAATGAAGTCAATACTTCTGACTGCGAAGCTTTCTATGACTTACACATATTTAAAAGGATAAATCCCAATCAACAAATCCTCTCCCTGAACGTAACCATTATAATCCTTATCTTTGATCCTTTGGGCTACAGCAAGCAGGGTAAGGAAGGAGTACATCTTCCCAGCTCTCAGGAAATAGTTATTATGACAACAGAAGCTAAACAACATCGCCTGGGTTCATTGGATGGAATTTCTCCAGCAAAACCAGTAAGTGGTGCTACTGTTTCACAAGTACAAAATGGCCAGAGAGTCCTCTTCATCTGGTGTTAGCAACTCTGCCTGTACCCTTTGTGCACCAAGATGTCAAAACACCTCGTTAGCCAAGCTCCTGAGCCTTATAGCACTGAGACATAGCTGGGTGCTTGTTTCACAGACTGGGAAACCAAGGCATGCTAGAATGATATCTTCTGATAATACTACAATCAAAGAGGGCAGCAGAGCAATAGCCACAGGTTTTCTATTTAGCACAGCTGTATTTTTACTATAAGAGATTAAGTTACAGAAGTCAAGTTGGGGAGTTGCCTAAGTTATGTTTAGGGAGTTGGATTTAATCACTATAAGGCTTGTTTCAGTCTTGTGAATTCAGTATGCTACAGCCATCCTTTCTTCAGCATATGGAGGCCAAATAAGTTCAAAGCCAGCACATTTCAACAGGACTGCTTGTGAGGGTTACGTTGTTGGCCAACCCTGCATTTTACAGCTACAGCTACACCAAAGCCCACTCACACAGATGCAGCTTGTCCTGCTAAAAGAGTGTTTGTAGCAGTTGAGTTTTTACTAGTTCCCTCAATGAAATAAGCTGTATCAGCAAATTCACTTTTTTTAAATACAGCTGAACCTATGTTGAATGTTGTGCCAATAGAGAAGTGCTATAAAAATAAGAACAACACGCCTAACCAAAATTACTATGCTGGCAAAAGGTTTTACTGTAGACTTAACTTTAAAATCTCCCTTGGAAAAACGTTAACAGAAAAGTCAAATAGGGAAAAGAGGAAGGGGAATAGGGTGGAAGGGCAGGGAGAAGGCAGGAAAACAGATTCCTCCTCACCCATTGTCAAAATATTCTCTGAAGTTTTGCTTTGCTCTAGAAACAGCTAAGCAACTTCAAACAACGTGTTTGTTTTATTGAGAGATCTAATAGATCTTCAGATACAGTGCCACATGTCCCAGCTCCACTCCTGCCTGCAGTCGGGGTAAATAGTCCAAGTCAGAGAAACTGCCTCGTTGGAAAATGACACGAGGAAAGGATCAGGCCTTAGAACTCAGCAAATATTGAAATAAAGCTTAAAACTAAGTCTGGTATTGCCAGAGGGCTGACAGCCAGAGCCCAGCGCAGGCTCGGCGGGGCTGGCAAAACACGATGTCCACAGACAAGCACCTCCGCTTGGCTCCTTTGTTCAGCTACAAAAGCTGTAGCAAAAAAACTTGGAAGGAAACAAGTTTGCAATTGCAATTAGTTTTCCTCCCCCCTCCCCCCC
>JACDJE010000014.1:1195527-1331525 GCA_016647715.1 Pavo muticus | reverse complement strand
GTGCAGAGATTGTTTTAACGTGCATATGTATACCATTCAACAAATGGATGTTTCTGTTACTTACCCACTCCAGAAATACAAGCTGTTATAACAGTATAACTCTCACAGAGTCAGAGAACTGCAATCAGGACAGGAGCAAGCGGGAGCTCCTGCAGAGAATCAGGTCCCATCACTGATCTTAACCTGAACTCTGCTCCTAACCCCAGGAGTGAATTTCACCACTGAAGGCACTGAGAGCAGTCTGATACAAGCAGTAAAAAGAAATTCTAGTTGATTTTCAACTCTTTCTCTTCCCATTCATTAGAAATGGGCAGATCACAGATCCAAATCAGACACTTCGTTGCCAGCCCTACTCTGCCTTAATAGGATATTATGGTCTCAGAAACATTTCTTATGACATAAGAAAATAAGTGTAAATATTCCTCTTCTATTTAAATACCCAAATGATTGTTTGCTGATCATAACTATGTAACCTGATAACGCTCACATGCTGCACAGACTGAGCTTTTTTGTAACGCAGTTTGGTCAGATTTTTCTCAGAAATTAATTCATTACAAAAGTAGCCTGAACTAAATGCAGTCATTTACGTGCATTTCAGGATATACAGACAAAGAGAAGGAGAGGGAAAGGAGGAGAATAAAGGCAGCACCACAGCCTTGGCAAACCTACATGCAGTGGGTTTGCTGTCCCACCTGGAGCTGATGGTAGAAGGGTCAGATGGGAGGGCTGCATCCCGCCTGAAGATCCTCTGGCATTGAAGAAAATTAATCAGTCAACAGAACAATTGATTTTTGAGAGGTAAATTGCAGAAGGGAGGTAAGGAGTTAAAGTACAAGAGAATGTTCTTAAAATTAAGAAGAATCAACACCCTGCATAAACTTCATAGCCACACGTTCAGCATCAGGCAGGGCCTGAGCTGTCCATAACCACTCCATGAAAAATGCTTTTATGGAAGCCTGCTGCAGATAATACAGCCACTTAGCACTGTGAACACCAGTGTGTCTGCATGTGTTTGCAGATGCACCTCTCCCTAATTAATATTTATTTGCCTTAATAGCACGGTTCAAAACTGAAACCAGGTATGGGGCTCCTGTAGCTTGGCTGCTCAGCCCCTATTTCAGTTCTGAGTCTTCCTCACAAGGAACCATAACGGTGCAGTGAAATCACTCAGCTCTTAGCAAGGCTCTGAGTAAGGATTGGGTAGAAAAGAGAAACTCGCAAGTGGGGGAACAAATCTGAACCTCACAATGGGCTTCACCCTCCCGCTCCCGGGGTTGACACCTTGGTCAGCACAGGGTGTTGTGTCAGAGCAGCTCCAACACCACATCCAGGCAATGTTATTTGTGACAAACTATTAACAGAGAACAATGGCTTGGCCCAAAACTTATTAAGATAGACATCATGAATAATATATGGAAAACAAAACGTATACGTGAAAGAGAGGATGCAGAAAATAAAAAAGCCTTTGAAAATGCCCTACAGTAAAATACATATTTTCAAAACTACAGCTTCTATCCATTTTTTCCTGAAAGTCATATCCCTCCATGACCCTGGGCTACAACAAACATATTAAACATAGATCATTTCTAAGCGTTTTTGGCCTTTGCTAGTAAAACATCAATTATTTGCCATTTGCAGGTACTACTTCTGGCCACACACATGAACGTCCTGCCCCACCTCAGTGTGTACTCTTCACTTCTTTCTCCATACTTAAGAAGTGACACAAGATTTCTTTTTTTAATTTAAATCAATATAAAAAGATTAACTTCCAAGTTGTACAGGTATTAGGACAAGTGAATTTTGCAGATCAGCAACACCAGGATTGCATGCTCCCCTGTTACCTTCAGCACATATAGCAAGGGGTATGTCTGACCCAATGGGATGGCAGCCAGAACTCATCCAAACCCCTTAAAATTCAGGGAGTGTGGTGCCAAGCTAATAAACCCTCATCAGATTTATTACGTAGGGCTCAGCACCATGCCAACGCAGCCACCTGGCTCTTTGTTGGCTCAGAGCTTCAGGAGAGAAAGCCTGCCCAAAATACCACACACAACTATTCAAAAAGAAGCCATATCACCTTTTGCAATTAACTCTTGCCATGAGCTGAATTCATATTAGCAAACAGATGAATAACACTCCTGAAATCTAGGCAGAACAGCGATCCTTAAAAGCAACTAGGCTGAAATGAGCGTAAGCAGAGATCTTTCAAAGTCCAGAAAGTAACTCACTGTGCTCACTGGTGCCAGAAAACACTGCTCATTGCCTGTCCTGCAGGCTCTATTTCATCAAATACTGATGGGCTTCCTTTTACTCATCAGGGCTTCTTACTTGGTGCAGCCATTAACTTTCCCTCATACGTGCTCTAGACCAGGACAGCAGTGCTGCTTCCTCCCTTCCCCACAGCTCTTGAGGTTCCAAGTTTTCTCTCACTGCCATCCTGCATTGTGCTAAAAGCAATGGGAACACGATTACAGCCAGTCATGAGGAGCTGTGTTATTGGAGCAGTCCAAAAAGGGAAGGGTCAGCCAAGTTGCCTTTGAGATTCCTTCAATCCAAAACACCAACAGTGAGTTCAAGGCCCTTTTATGAAAAGAGCCCAAACTTTACCACTCTAAGTGGACCAAATAATTAAATGGCCAGTTTCATCTGAAGTCAATTCTGGTCCATTTTCCCCATCTTAGTTCTTTATTAGTCACCATTTTACTTTTTATGATAACATTCTTCAGTACGGTATTACTTTAAAGAGAGCACAGCAAGAGGACATTTGGTGCTGGGGAGAAATATCTGCAACTGCTTCGGCATCTTGATTGGTTTCCTCTTATGTTGGTGCCCCATGGCCACTCACAGCACCCCCAGCACTACAGCAGAGGCTTTGGCATAAGCACAGCTGCTCCAACCCCAAGAATTATTTCAGAGTTACTCTTTTGTTCTAACTTATCTCTGTGATCAGCATCTGTACAAATCACCTCTAGAGCCTCCTGCTTTCAGAGCAGTGCATCAGCACAACAACACCATCCAAGAACAACCCAGCCTAAGGCAAAACCCACAGAACTTTCCAGAACAAGTACATCAGTCAAATTCTTTAAAACCACCACCAACCACACAGTCAGAAGCAACCCTACAGCAAGAGATTGATTGAACAGACCTTACAAATACCTCCACAAAAATAAGATAATATTCAAAAATCACATATAACAGAAAACAAAACACAACCAGCTGCAAAAGGCATGCAGGGCTTACCGTGGTCAGGGAGGGCATGGGCTGGGACCTCCACAGCTGAGGCAGAATGCTTCTTTAGGCCCTGGGCACCTGCCCGTAAATAATCTCCCAAGCACACCCAGAACCTGTAACAGCTGTTCAGTGAAAGGCAGCTTTTTTTTTTTTTTCTTTTTTTTTCTCCTTTTCCCCTCCCTTCTTTGCACAGTGGTGTGCAAGTGTGGCAGTGCAGAGGAACTCCTAAAGGGAGTGATTTGTGCTGTAAATACATCTCAGGGTAAGAGAAGGAAACAAAGCCTTCAAACAACAAACAAGTAAATAAATAAACTAACAAACTATATCCACTCCAAAGTGCCCTTTTAAAGCTCTTAAAATGTTGCTGATGAACTTAAAATGAAAGAAACAACATACATACAAAAAAAAATACAGGATTTTATAAAACGTGTATCTAATAGAGAACCCGGTTCTCTAATTAAGCAATTAAGGCTCAGCAAGGCAGATGTTCTCATCACATAAAGGTCATTTTAAATGAAGAGGGGATGGAAAACACTGTTGTTGCAGGGTTGTGTGAACGATTCTCCTCTGACTGGTGGCTGGTTTGAGATGAGCTGAGAATCGCTCGATAGTCTGCTTGGATTCCCTCCTGCCTAGAGCCGGAGCTGGGAACACCACAGCACTCAGTGCCCAGCTCCCACTGCAGTCAGCAGCACTGGCTCCCCGGTTCTGCTCCACACGTAACCCATGAGGAACTCTGCTAAACCCAGAGGAGCTCTTTGGGGTTTACAGCAGGGGAAGATGCAGCATAAATATTATTCTATAGGTGCATCAAATGAAAGAGGAGCCACAAGCAGAGACTGGGGGATCTGAATAGGTTTCAATAGATCTGATGTGATAATTAATGTACATTGAGGGATATGGGGGGGGAAGGGAGACAAAAGATAAAAACAATTCCCACCTTTATTTTAAGTTCTTTTGACAGTTGGGAATATTTTCTGTTACGCTACTTGTGGTCTGGGTAATGAGATTAGGCCTTGCGTAGCAGGAAGCAGAATTAACTTTGTTTACTTAAAGTGACACCATCAGCTCAGAAAATCACATTTCCATCTGAAATGCAGTGCCTACTATTGTTACAGATAACCCTTGAGATCACGATAACTAAAGGAGATTAGAGGAGAAAGCCACGTCTCTCCTTCCCTCTCTTTCCATCTCCCTTGGAGCACTCTGTGGGGCTGGGAGCCTCCCTGGGCCCATTCCTCACTGCTGGGACCCCAAAGCTGGAGAAGTGAGGGGGAAGGGGATGGAAACGCGGCTGGGCCTGGCTGCCAGCAGCACTTCTATGGAGTAACAGCCCGGTAACATATTAAAATGTGTTTAATGTTGGCTATGTTCAGGATGGGGCACTCTTTAAAAAATTAAGAATTCAGTTCATAGCAGCTGATTGGTTAATAAAGTCCATTAATTTAACGTGGGCCCTTCCACATATTTCTGCTGGAGTGGTGATGAAAACGCGAGTTGTTTTCATTTGCTGCAGCACACCCAGGCCACAGGATGATCCTTTAGGAAGGGAAGACAAGGAGGGGAGGGAAATGCTTCACAACAGGATATTTTCTAAATACCAGTTTGTGCGTTGGGACATGCACATCTTAAATGACTGGGCTTGCATACACACGAGGGAAAACTGAAAGGGGAAAAGGCATTCTGAATCCTCTCTGTTGTACCTACAAAAAATCGTCGTAATTATAATGGCAATAAGGGTTTGCACGGAAGAGTGCTTCTGGTGAAGGCTTGCAGAGACTGAGAGCATTTGTGATGTTTCTCCCCCCGCCTCTGCCATCCAAAGCCAAGCGCAGGGACTTGTCCACGTGTTATTTATCATTCTGGTACTCGTGACCCACGCTAGTGTTTACAAATCGAGGGAACGCCTGACGTCTGGCACAGCCATTACTGCTTCATGTCAGAAAGAGTGACAGGTAAAGAGTAAAATCTGGGCTCGGCTCAGAGATGGATCCAAAATACATAAATAACCAATTAAGAAAAAATATTAATAAAAATATTGTTAACAGATCCCAATCTGCTGTTGAGTACCAATTGCCAGTAATAATCTCTATGGTAACTGAACCCTCTTTGGCCTCTCTCTGTATGCAACCAGTGTTTTACGTTTTTTTTTTCCCTTCTCCTATTTTCATGGAAAGTTTTCAAAACTGGTTTAAATATTATGATATTTTCTTCTTCAAGTGCTAACTGGGAAAAGTATTCACTTGTCTGTGCCACATTCCCGAGCAGATTTTCCCTCCCTCAGATGACTGCTTTGGAGGGGTGACTTTTTTGACGGCCACTTACCAGGAGTTCTTTCCATGAAATAGGTGAGGGAGGTTTTCAAAATCTAAGAGGCTGAAATATTGCCCAGCAAATAAATATACCAATCAAGAAGATGCAAAACAAAAAACCGTGCTAAGTAATGACACTGCTTCCAGAAACCTGCGGAATCACCACCTTTTTTTTGAATTGCTCTTATCTGGCTGCACATGTCTCTTCTTGCCAGCTGCTCTCCTGTAATCTCAGCTCTGTGCTGTGGTTTTATACATGGGTGTTCCCCCTTCCCAGCCTGCTCTCACACAGGTTTTGGCTACTGGATATAAAAGAAGGCGCTGCCTTTGGAAACATCATCACACAGCAGATATTTTTTGTGTTACATCAATAGACAGAAAGAAAAATTTTAAAGGAGAACATGCAGAATCCTGTGAATGCTGCCATCCTATACATGTAACACCCAAGATATTTTACTAAATTTTCATCATTATACTATGAGTAATCAGACACACCGGGAGATTCCTAAGCAGATGAATTGGAATTTGCTCTTCTAGAACTATCGTTTGGCTGATGGATCCCTTAGGATGTAGAGCACCCAGCACTGGTGTAGGGACACGGACCATTTGGTCCTTAGGAGCTTTGCAAAAGTGAACCTCCAGCTGAGAGAGAAGAAGCCGACAGGAGCAGGATTCTGCTGCCTCCTGGGGTGGCTCACCTGCGAGAGGTAAACCCTGAGCCTCTACACGCAAGGACAGTGAGAGTATTTTGTCCTGTGAATTTAGTCAAGTTAACATGGTCCTTGGAGCATGGACGGACATTCCTTCCAGCCAAGTGTTATAATCACTCAGCTGTAAAGTTATGCTTATGTTTCCATTCTGTCTCCTGCCCAATAAACCTCAAATTCCTTTTTTGAAAAACTTCAGAAGACCAATGTGAGAAGTGCTCCCTCTTTGCCTTTAAAGCACAGGTCTCCTTCAAGAGGCAGAAAGTAATATTTAGTTGAATGATCATGTAAGGTCCCTGTTGGCAGTTCATGTTTGGATACGCTATGTAGACTCTCATTCTGCAACTCTTGTTCCTTTATACAGCAGCTCAACCAAGTTCCTGGGCTGAGAGTGTGGAGGTCTTCCAAAATATGGAGCTGGATTCAGATCCAGATCTGAATTTCCTAATGGATGCTTGTCTTCCATCTGTTTGCATTTGGATGTCTCATAGGATATAAGCGGCAGTTCTGTAGTGTCACACATGAATAAAGTGGATAATTATAAAATTAAAAGATATAACATGCTTCTAGGGGAGATAAGACTAGAATTAAAGAGTATAAACAAAACTGAGTTTGATGTACAGACTGATATATTTATTCATTAAATATAATAACATAAACAAGACTATTAACTGTCATATTTTAATGATACCATACTCTGCAAAACATACTCAGGAGAAAGTCCTATTGACTTCAATAGCAATGCCACATAAATTTAAATCACGGCTGCAGTAAAACAATACGCCATCATTCCCATTTGTGGCTGTTTATTGTACATACCCCAAAATGTTAAACAAAGCACCTGTAACTCGCTGAATTGAGTCTGAGCTCAGGAGTTCTATTTGTAAACCTAAGGAAAGCCAGTGAAGAATGTAGAAACCTGTTCCACAGATAATTGAAATAGAGTATTCCCAAGAGCCCTGCTGGGGCTGCTGCCTCTCCTCTCTCTCCAGAAGGACTGCACATATTTTTGCTCAG
This sequence comes from Pavo muticus, assembly GCA_016647715.1. NCBI lineage: Eukaryota > Metazoa > Chordata > Aves > Galliformes > Phasianidae > Pavo > Pavo muticus. Next base: position 1,324,258 of record JACDJE010000014.1, on the reverse strand, counting down.
AAGAAGGTGAAATCGGGGCAAATGACACTTTTTATCAGCAGTATTAAGATCAGATTCTGATTTTTTTTATATTTTATAGAAAGTTGACAGTCAGCAACAGGGGAAGCCTCAAAGCAAGAATTTATCCGTGGAAAGAGTGCATTTGCTAGCTTGGGGTAAGTACTAAGGCCGTCTGGAAGGGAAACATGGTTTCAAGAATTCTTCCCTCTTGTACACAGCATCTGTGCCAAGAAGATGAAAAATAGGACCACATTGAGTCAGTAACAATTTATCCACCCTTTGCACAGTCTCTTTGCTCTCTGCTCAGGGCACCAGGCAGGGGTGATGCATCTCGTGCAAGACCTCGAGTGTGAAGAGCACAAGTTGATGAAATCTGAAACGGGGACTCGTCCCAAATTTGTGAACTGCGCTGAACAGTGAATTATTGTGTCAAATGTTTCATTGTAAGATTCCTCATTAAATTCTTTGGCGTTCACCACACGCTCAGCGTAACTTGAAGTGCTGAGAAAACGAACGCTTACTGTGCCATGACAAAGGCCAATGGTTGCCTCTTTACTGAGCTTGATACATATGGTGAAAACATATTGACTAATTACTTGCCATTTTCAAAAACTGACAAACACTCCAAAGTTAGCCTAAGATAATAGAAGAAGATGCAGTATGAAGAATAAAGACTGGAGAATCGAGAGGAAGAATAACTCTGTTACTTCTAATTCCCTCTTTCAACATTTCCTTTGACAAATGACTACTGAGGAACAACCCAGCATCCCACTGTTTTAAATTGCTTAATGACAATTGGTAAATTAATGCAGCTGATGAATGCATCTGTTCAAAGCAGAGATTGACTGAAGTAGTGAAGATAAAACCCAGAACCAGTCTTCTCCCGAACAGTATCATGATGTAGCTGGGATTTTGGATCTGGGTTCAGTTTTGATATGCCCTCTTTATACCTTGATGTGTTGTTTGCCAAATGCCAAAAATAGAAAGAACTGGGCACTGGCAATGAGGAGCTTCCACAAAGGTCTACCTAAGGGCTCAAAGTCATCATGGAAGGGGAGACAGCAAGACACCTTTCGCCCACTAGTTGTCCTAATGCTGTTTGTGATATAAAAAGTCACCCACGTGATCCTATCCTGAGCTGCCTTACAGGAGTCCCCCAGACACAGCCCTCATCATAGGCCTTTTTAAAGCCATCTGATTTCTGGCACCTCTCCCCCAGGTCATGACAAATTGGTCCACTCATCTGATCAGGAACCTTCCCTAAGCAGTGGGACGAATGTTTGACAAGTTAATTTCAAGGTAGCTCATGGAGTCAAAGCAACATAAAGCTACACAGCTGTAAAAAAAAAAATGTTGCTGGGTAAATTCTGCCAGCAATGGATGTGTAACAGAAAATAAACTTAAAATTCAGGCTCTCTGTATGAAAAGACAAGTTCTTTGGTTTAGAAGTAGCATGAGGACTCACTGAAGCTAAAGTCAACAGGAATGCAATTACTGTTATTAGAGTTTTATGAGTATAAAACTTGTGCTGATGTATCCACAATTCAGAAATAATAGGCCTTTCCAAAATCAAGACAACTTAAAAATCAATAATTATTTCCTATTATTTTCCTTTAAATCATTCTGATAATAGAAATCAGAGACCTGAATAAGATGCCTAAAGATAGTGGCATTATTAGATTGATAAAAAAAAAAAGGAAGAGTGATCAAGAGTTTGACCCATTTACCAAAATGTTCAAATGTAGAAAGTCATTATTCTACTAGCTCTGATTTTTTTAGGTTTAGGACGAACCTCAAGCCATGTCTGGATGTTAAATGTAGTCTTAAACAGAGACTAAAAGTAATTTATAAACATTTTTATTATATGAGAAATAGTTGCTATTTTAGAGACATGTAAATAATATGATGCCTATCATAAAAGTTTTAGAAGGAGTTTTATTTTCCAGCTCATAAACTAAAAATAAAACACTTTAAATGATTGACTTTCCTTTAAGGAAACTCTTGAGCCCTACTTGATAACACTACCGGTAATGCCTAGCAAAAGTCCTGGAATAACCCGTGGGGTTTTGAACAGGACCAGACATTATCCAGACTGTTTTTCATTAATTTTGCTGTTTTACTGTAAAAATCCTGGGTAGTTCATCACAATTTTGCCCCTGTTGCATAAATACAAGAAGATTTAAAAGAACAGCAGTTCTCCAAGGGGTGGGAAGAACCTTGCTTCATTTGCTTTGTAAAGAGTTTGAAAACCTTGAAGTCCCAGAAGAACAAAAGACCAGCAGATGCCTTCCCTGCTCTGGTAGAGTTCCACCTCAACTTTTCCAAAAGCTCTGAATCGTGTCTGGGTAGAAAAAAAAATCAATTCTGAATAGAAGCAATTAAAAATACCAACAGCCACCAACATTTATATTTATTGCAACGGTTCCCAGGCCAATGAGCCTTCCCCAGAGCTGAGCCCTCACCTGGCGGGCGCTGCGGGCAGGGCTGGGAGGCAGGAAGGCCTGGGACGTGGCGGGATGGTCGCCAGACTCTCTCTATGGTTCCGTCACTTTGCGTTAGGATTTTTTTCCACTTCCAGGAAGCTCGGTGTCAGCGTGTGCTGCAAGCAGCGCACCACGCGGAGCGGTGGCAGAGCCAGGCGGCGGGTGGGAAGCTCCTTCCACTCCCTCCTAGAGCAGCCATGCTCTTCTGCAGCTTTTTGTTTAATCTTTAGGTACAGCCGCTGCCGACTCGCATGCAAAACCGTGAACTGAAGCCAGCACGAGGACTGCTTGCCATGTCTGCGTACAGCAGCACACAATGGGCTGGGAATGCCTGAGATCATTTCCTTTCCTGCTTTTCATATCGCTGAACTGAAACCATCACTCGTGTCGAAAGCAAGGGCTGCAGATGAAAGGCCAGTGCATTAAGACAGAGCGTAATTGTCAGCCTCTGAGTTTCTGACATTAATCGTTTTACTTAAAGAAGGCAAGGGAATGTTTTTCTGTCCCCTCCACCTCAACTGACAACACACAGGAGAGTCTGGATAAAAATTTAAAAAAAAGAACGACTCTGAATTTTTGCTAATTAAAAGTAATGTGTTTTCCCATTTTTTGGCAATTTGATAACACAAAACACTTACTTGGGGGCCACAGGGGGAAACAAACTAAGACGGATAAAAAATGTTTTGTGTTCATCCAAGCAAGACTATGTTAATGCACATTATCCCATTAATGCACATCAACATCGGGAATAAGCGCGCCAATGCAAGCAAGAAGCATACACTTATCATCATTTGATAACATGTTTAATGACAGATTGACGGTTGATTTGCAAATGTGAACTGGCATCAATGTTGCTAACTTCAGCTTCTGCCGCCTCCTCTGCTATGCCAGCATATTTATGTGCATAATTTGATTTCGCAGCCACACTGTTAGTACATTTTTAATATTAACTATGCAAGAACAGACAGCCGAACTTAAGTTGCACTGATGGTTTGAGTTCATTAGATTGAAAAAGATGGGCAATGATGACAAAGATGGAGATGGCAGCGCAACATCAAAGAGGCAACACTTAACAAACACACTCCATTTTGAACAAACCGAACTAACACATTTCATGTTGTCGGCTGCAGCAGAGCCCTTATGTACAACAGTAAGAAAAAAAATATGCTTCTGCCCTGGGCATACTGACAGCAACTCTACAAGAAGCTTAGCAGGCTCCTGGACACACAGTTGTAAGATATTTCACTCATCTCTTGCAGGTAAAGGGGCTGATTCTGGGCTGATGTCGGAGTGACAGCAGTGTAATTCAGCAGACCTACAGCACAGCTGCTCCTGATTTACACCAGTCCAGGGGAGTGTGCCTGCCTGCTCCCACTCCCCTTCCCTAGTTTGCTTTTCACAGCTGTGATTCTTTATGACGAATAATAAAAAGATTTTGCTGAGCGCTCAGCTCTTGCAGGCATGGCACACGGAGCAGAACTGTGGGTCTGGAAGCCCCGGGGCCTCGTGCTGGGGTGCGTGCAGTGTCCCCATGCTGGGGTGGATGCAGCGTCCCCATGCTGGGCTGTGATGTCCTTCCCACCTCCCCCAGGCTGGCAACGCACAACGCAGGGCTGCACTCCTGGTGCCGTCCTCTTCCTTGGTGCTCTGAAGGGAATGTGTACCAATGAGCCGGGAAGGAATATTTCATCCTCTGCTCACATTAATGTCTGGGCGTATACTGCATCTAGTATTAATTTGCTTGTTGTGCCGCAATATATAATAAATTTGAGGCAGTAGCTTTATGGCGCAAGTTGTAATTTTAAATTTTATGGTACAAACTGACCATCTGCAGGAATCTGACCATATAACCTCAGCCATTCGGTGCAGACTGTAACGTTAGTACCTCTGAATCACGGTGCAACTATGATTTAGACACACAATTAGATAGACCAGGTCCTCACCAATTCTCTGCTGTCTGAATTACTGCTGAACAGCCTAATAAACGTACCGCACATAGGCCTCTGAAGCAAAGCTTTTAAAACGTCCTGAAGTTTACCTCTAATCAGCAAAACACCTACTGCAATTACTGCCACTTGGAGCCTGGACCAGCAACTCACTGTACTCGGCACTGCACAAACAGAACAAACCCAACTGCTTGGGGACCTCTTTGTGGAGCTCTGTCCTCCTTCTGAGATGCACTGCAGGCAGAGCTCACCTTGAGCCCCTGCTGCATTTGGTGCAGCAGTTTATGAAGCAGCTCTGCTGGCTGCCACTGCACAAACGAATGTGTGGCCCCCAAAACTATACGGGCAGCTTTGGCTTGCCCCAGTGAAGACACAAGAGATGATGGAAGCCTTGTTCAAAGTTCGAGGAACTCAAAAAATATACCACCAAAGTAAAAGAAAGGGCAGCAGAGACAAATGCAAGAAGGAGACCAGGCTCGGTTAAGCTTATCTTGCTGGCTTTTAAGATAGTGCTGTACCTTTGTTGAGCTGCTCAGGAAGGCACAGTCACTGCTGTGCTCCTGCCTGTGAGTGGAGCAGCGGGCAGAGCTGTGCAGCCCCACGGACTGCTGCGCTGACAGCCGTGCTGCCTCCTCCTCACCTGGGCTTTAGCCATAATTAGAAATACAAATATTTCCCAGGGAGAGCGAGTTGTGGACACTGCTCATTCATGCTTGCTGATGGAGGATGGGGATGGGGAGAGCAAAACAGTGCAATTTCCAGGCTCTGAAAAAGCTCTCCCTGACTCCGAGGCTGGCCTGCCATGACCGGCAGCGTGCTAGGTGGCATTGCAGGGGTGTGTGAAATATCTTCCAGCTCCGCATTTCCCCTTCAAATTGCCTGAGCTCCTGCTGTGACCGTGCACTTACAGCGCTGGCTGAGGAGAGCTCTGAGCACAGGGCTGCACAGCCCCACGCGGCTCAAAGAACCATTAGTTCTCCCCAGTCACAATTATCTCTGCTGCTGCGCTTGTGTCCTCTTTCCTGTCTCAACTTAAGTAAGTTGCATCTCTCCCACTCTTGTTACTGAGTAGATGCAGATGCCACTTTGTTCCGTGTGATTTATAGCCAGTAGCTAATGTTCAGTTATAATTCCCCAGTTTAGACATGAAAAATAGCCTGTAATGCTCAACACAAGGGCCTCTCAACAATGATATATAATTTAAAAATTAACACAAGGACAGAGGAGACATAGGATTTTGAACTAGGGACTCTCTCATTCAAAGGTTAAATCTCTACAAGGTGAGCTAAAGGAATTAGTTGAGTTATTAAGTAAATGCCTCTGTTATATTTTCCCAGTACATTAGCTGCCGCAGTCTTTTCCAGTTCAGCTGTGTTCAGCCCCAGCATGCTCAAAGTGCAAATGCTCGTGGCACTGCATTCACACATTTGCTTTTTTTCAATGTCAAACAAACCGGAGCTTTTCAAAGCCAAAGGTCAAAGCGGAGGGCCCTCAAGAAAATCTCTTGGGAAATTATGTGATTGTTCTTATGTCTTTATTGTATATAAAATCAGGCTTCAAACATGGCTCGCCCTTTTCAAGCATCTTAAAACTATAAATGAGTCACTACTCATTCCTGCAACACCTAAGTTATATAAGTCTTGTTAATTTACTGGAATATCTTGCATAACTAATCACTTCCAGGATCAAACTCTGATGGCTCTGAAACCTCTGCAGTGGTAAAGAGCTCCTTTGGAAACAGAGCAGTTCACTCCCAGCCTCACACAACAAGTCAAAAAGAGATCAAGGGACAGAACCTGCACCCCCAGCCTCGCGCTGCCGAGCAGTCGAAACCCTCTTTTGTCAAAGCTCAGCAATTCAGAAACCATGCAGAGAGAGCAGGGAGTGAGGAGAAGAGTTTGGCTATGGAGACTTTTTGGAGGTGATACTCCTTTCCTATTTTCTGTTCACAGTACGAAGATTTAGCTCATTCCTTAGGTGTCTGCTGCTGCACTCTGTTTAACCCTCTTTCACTCTGGCACTGAGTATTACATTTATGGATTACAAATTTATTGACATTTGACATTTGCATCAGCTTTCACCTGATCAACAGGAGCTTTGGCTGCCAAGGGGAATTATTATGGAAGATTTCAACAGCCATGGGAATGCCAAAAAGGTCATTAAATCATATCAGAAAAACAATGTGTTCATAGCATTCATACATTTACTCTTGCCAGTAAATCTTCTGGTTGATGCTTGGACCACCTACTGATGATACTCGAAGAGAAGGAGAAACAGAATTGAAGAGATGAATTAAATTAAAACCAAATGACATGAAGCCTGGCACAGTGGGATCTTTAATTTTCTACTCTATGAATCCAGAATAAGGAAAAAAAACACAAAACAAAGCACAGTGGCTTGACTTTATCTAAGTTAATTCCCTCATATAGGCAGGGCTTAACTAAATAATCCTGAGTAATGTGTGCACCCCACATTACTGCGTGCAATTTGTATGTGGGAGGTGCAGGATTCAGAAAACATATGGCACATGGAAAACAAATGACAGGGTGTGCTTTTACACTCTTTTTGGCTATACTTATCATTCTTGTTGATATTTTTTTTTCAGACATGAAAAATGAGTATAGGAACTTTCACCCTGATCTCTTTGGAAAAATACTGAGAGATTTTTATTTTTTTTTTTGTGAGTTTGTGATTAATAGAAGAAGGCCACACAATTCCTGGGAGCATAGACAACGTTTTAAAAATACACTGATCAAATAAACAGAATTACCTCCCCCGTCGTCCATTCTCTGGATGACAAACCTGGGTCTTGCACCATAAAAAACCATGGCCAACAGATTAGGGCTCCTTAGGTTACGAAGGGAAGCGAGTTACTGAACTGGAAGCCCACCCACAGCCTATCTGTCTGCATGTCCAGTTTAGGGGAGAGCCTTGCTGAGGACTGAATCACATGCAGCTGTTTGCCCCTGAGCTGAGGAAGCACGAAGGAAGCATTCTGATTTGCCCTTACTTGTAAGAGTGGTGCGCTCAGTTTACATGAAAGTGGGCAGAAGCAGGACATGGCACACTCATATCCCAGCAGAACACTTCTTCTGCAGTGTCCCTTGGGATGCAGATCAATAGGTGCTTAAAGGGCAACATCAATCCTCTTAATGACCCTATAAAGTAAGCTGGTGGCCACGAGGACTCATTCCCTATAGGAATCAATGCCAGTAGTTTGACTTGATCTCAGAAATACAGCTGATGTTGTGCAGCCACTGTTGTGTTTGCAGCAGTGGTGCAGCATGCGGCTACAGGGTGACAACCAAAGGCTGTTTGGAGAGCAGCAGAGGGCAGAGATGGGAAACTGGGCACTAAGTTGCTTCTAACCTTGGCCTGGAACAAGACAGAGAAGTGGAGAGATGGAGATGTGGGATGGAGGTATCTGCTGGCAGCTGCGCACTATGCCAGGTTATTGGCTGCACATAGTGAGATATGTAATTCCAGGGAATTTGTGGCTTATGGTATAAACCTGGGGCTTTTTAGAAACAGGGAGTGTTTGAGAGTTTTCATTAAATGAGCTCATGAAAACAACAAGTTTGCAGTTAGGATTCAACAGTTCTACAGCAGGAGAGAGGAAAGAACACTTCTGTTTGTGTACAAAAAAAGCAGAAAGCAGACCCAGAAGGCATTCCTGTAGCATTATCCATGCTCAAAAGAACAAGTAGTTTGGCCTCATCTGAATTACTGGTCAATGTTAGTATGAATTCTGCAGTAAGACTGCACTTCTGTGCACAGTTCAGAAAGAAATCTAATCCTCAGATTGCTGGCTGGGAAACCCTCGTGGAAAAAAGAATGGGAAAAGGAGGGGGAACTTAGGTTTGGGACTTGATATCACTGGGTGGGATTTTTTGACCCAACCCTATATGGCTATTCTGATTTTCTTCCTCACTACTATTCAGTTTGAAGAGGAAAGCAGAAAAATGTCATAAAGGAAGTCTTAGCAGTGCTCAGCTGTTGGGCACACCTCCTGTTACAAAGGATTGTGCATGCTCAGGGCTAGGGAACAGAATACAAACACAATCATTCAACACTTATAGCTGGAGGCTATGAGCTCGATGGCACAGAGGAAGCTCTGGCTGGTAGTGCTGCAGAGAGGATATCCCAAAGGGAATGGCAAAGCTCCCTCAAGCACGAAGGCTTCTGGGGCTTTGGCACGGACAGAGTAACCTCACTTTGACCTTCACCAGGCCTGCAGAACACTGCTGGGAGAGGTAGGAGAAGTGGGATCACAGGGAAGCCATGGCCTTACTGATCTCTCTTTTTATGGTGACCCTGAAGGCCGAAATGTTTTGGTTCTCCAATGCAGCCCAAGCCCACCATTTTCATCCCCTCCCAGAGCTCCTGGGGGGCTGTGTGAATTACAGATGAGACTTGCAGTAGAGAGAGAAAGCAGAAGATGCTGATAATGCTCTGGTAAACGATGTCACACACCCTCGCCTTTCTGCTCCTGGTCTGATTTGATGCCTTGCAGCTGCTGCTGCATGCACAGGGTTTCCATGCCAGGTCACTCAATAATAAATCAGAAACTACCGGGGCAAGGGGGCATGGGGATTCTGAACATTCACTCTGAGCCTTGTGACTTTTTGCAGTAGAGGCTTCCCAAAAGACACACTCCTTCCCTTCCTCTGTACCCCCTCTGCTGCAGCAAAGCACTGAGCAAAGGGTCGTTGCTGGCCTCGGAAATGGGCAGGCATGGGGAGGCAACGTGCCACCATAAGGACCACTTTGTCACTCGATCTGATGCAGCTGCTGCAGGTGCTGGAGGGGTGCAACCACATGAAAACCACTCCAGCCACCCCTCCTTTCCCTTCAAAAATGTCACTGTGGCACTCTCCACTTTCTATAACAATGTTTACCATTGTTCTTCGACTGTCTGGGACAATAAATGGTTAGAAATGAGCATATATCACCAGGAAATCTCTGCCTGCCCCTTCCCCCAAGCAGTGTCATAAAAACGTACAAATTCACATTAATAATGAAGTGCATTTCCCTGAGAAGCCACTGTGTATCTCAGGGAGAGCAGGCAAGGTGGCAGTTGCTGCAGAGTTTCCTATTAAAGAGCAGAGCAAATACTCATAAATCTGATGAGGGGCCAAAGCACATGTTAGGGCTGTCTCCCTCTTAATGGAACCTTTTCTGAAATGAAAAAAATATATATCTCGCTACATTCAGGGTATTCATTAGACATGACAACCTCCTCCACTCCCCCGTCCTTCCCTCCCCCATCCTGCATGTGCTGACCCCTGGCAGAGGAGCTGCGCTGAGTGCTGGCAGGGAGGGATTTTGGAGGCGAGGAGGAATTGTTTTGTTTTAATAAAGGGAACGTGCAAATTTCCAGCAAGGAACAAGCCCCCTCCTTCCCCACCTCTCCCTCCTTTCCTCTGCCCAGCGTGTTGCTGCCATTCCCTCCCTTTCCATGCCCCCAGCGTACCCTCCTTTTGGTCCCCACTGCACCTTTCCCACACATCCAGAGCCAACAGAGCCAACGCGGTGCCCCAGAGATGGACACCCCTCATAGAACTGAGTGTCAGAGCTTTCCAGCCACCTCCCACCTTCCAGGGCTCCACCAGCTTGTGCTCTTGGGATGCACAGCCCCCCAGAGCAGGCAGGATGGAGCCTTGGGCCCCTCGGCTCTCCAGGGGGCTGTGACCAGTGCGGTGCCTCGATGCTACATGCCTTATCATGGGCAGGGAACCGGAGTCTGCTGCCCCCTTCCTGGAGGTGAGATGCTCTCAAACAAGAAACACCGTCACAGTTATGAAATAAGCTCTGTGCTGTGCGTGGCTTCTTCTGCCCCATTCTTCTTCTTGCAGGCAGGGTCCTCAGAGGTATCTGCTGCTGTGAATCCTGCGTGGCTCCATTGATGCACGAGAACTACCACAGGGAGCTGAGCTTCCCACGCCAACACATCCCACCTCCATGCACAGACAGACCCAGCTCACAACCGAGGAGAGGCAGAATAAGGCCTGAGGACTACAGCTTAATAATCATGAATTATCTGTTCATTATCCCAATAAATAGTGAAAAATCTCTTCCTCTTTTCCTCTTCCCATAAAGCCGCATCTACATTTTTCCTCGTTTTTCATCTGTGCTCCATCATATTTGCACAGAGTGATCATCCTGCTAAATAACATTATTTTTATTGAAAGGTGCTGTTGAGGGCTGGATGCTGCTCACGTCTACTTGGTTGGCGAGGTGTAAAATGTGTCCTCTTCCTTTGAAATCTCACTGGGTAAAACTGTTCCGCTATGGATTATGACGGCTGTAGCGTTTAATAATATCAGATGCAGCAAGGAGAAGTTAATATTTTGATATCCTTACAAATACTGAATGCTCAAAAAGGTAGGTGCTATTCAAGGTCAGTTAAAATCTGGTCAAAATACTTACAGGTTGCTGTCTCTTTGTGCATTGAAGAAGTCCTGCCTTTTGGGGGCAGGAACTGTCATTTACTGCATGTTCATACTGAGTCTAGAACAATACGGGGTAACCTGGTGGGCCGGATGAGCTAATACAATTTCAACTGCACTGATCTTAATAGCAACCTGTAGTATCTGTGAAAAGCAAGTAAATCTGCACGGATAAGTCCATGCTGATGCATCCTGATCTGCCCTGACCCTGCTCTCACTGAAGCCAAGAGCAAACTCTTACTTCTGGATTTACAAGGGCGAGTGCTAGACTGAAAACACGTTAGGCAGGGCAAGATCCAAGTTTTCAGAATGCTGAATTTGGAAAGCCCTGATCTACTGCTTTTGGGGAATGGTGAGAAGTTTCCAAGGACTGCAGGGACTGGGCCTTTACCAGGGCGGACTGGAGGGAGGAGGAGCGGCTGGGGCAATCCCCTGCTGAGGGACTGCAGCACAGAGGCCCACCTGAGCCTGTCCCCATTGCCTTGCTTCGTCTTCTCTCCTAATGTGTGGCTTCGGACAACTGATTCCTGCAATTGGCCTTGCCTGTGTAACACCAATATTGGCTAATAGCAGAACATGATGCTCAGAGCAGCTCCTCCAGCTCCGGAGGGGAGGAGAAAATAAAATCCACAGAAGAAAAAAATCTTCTATTTTGGTATACTTAACACATACAGTTATCTACGTGTCCTATATATCATTTAACAAATTGCTTTGCAATTCTTACAGGGCGTGGTATAATGACTGATTTAAAATCACTGCATTGCTTAAACTGCATTGTTCTTCATCAAGTTGAGTCATTTTTATGTGAAGTGTCAAGCTCTCTAACAAATAACTGCTGCCAGACAAATCAAGTTCCTCATCTTAAAGCTACGGCTAAATAGTTTATAGCTTTAATCTGCTCACTGAGGTGTGCAGTCTATGACAGTAATTATAAATGCAAGGAGAAATTATAGCTGAATGCTTTAACTGCATTAGGAGCCATTTGATGAACAATCATGATTGCCTGCTCATTTTCAACAATAGAGGGCAAGTTAGTGTCAGTGCATTAGAGGATTTTCAGTTCTGCTCTGCTCTTTCTTCCATTTACCACAGAATGTCAGTTGTCTCCTATAAGGTAGAAAAAAAGCACTGCAGAAGCTTTAAACTTGATGGTTAAAAAAAGACAAAGGAGGAAACAGAGAGAAAAACTGTTTATCATTATGACTCATTTTTTTGTTTTGCAGCAGCCTTATTTCCAATTAGTTCATTTCAGGTAGCTGCTTGTTTGCTCACCAGGGCCTTTAGTAAAGCAATCTCTCCAATTAAGATGGTAAATTTAACGTTACAGAGACTTTTCTCTGTAAAAAGTTGTAGAAAAGAGCAGAGAGCGCCTCGGTCACCGACAGTGACAGTCAATGCCACCACCCGACTTACAGCAAGAGATAAAATTCTGCATTGCCTTCTGGTTTGCTTTTTCCTCGGAACAACATAAAAATTCTAATTCAATTTCAAAAAAAAGAAGAAATCCTCTTTGAAGGTATAAGTCATCACACAAATTAGTTCTGATTAAGCCACGCTCCCTAATGTTCATGGGGCTTCTTTGAAGGAGAGCAATAAAAACAAATATGAAGTAGGTTAAATGAAAAGAATAGAGACATCTGATTGTTGTATATTACACACAATTTTACATTATATTACTAAGCCCATATCAGTTAAAGGATCTCGAGAAAACACTGAAGAGGAACATAAAACAGATATGTGTGTCTTTACATTAAAGAAGAATTTATAGTGAATTTCTTATAAACAGCCTCACAGAGATCTTAAAAATAAATCCATACACATAACACATTTTTCTACAGCACCGACTCAGGTTATTCATTTATACTTTAATGATAGTCAACATTTTAAAATATCACCTTCAACAGTAAATTTCATTAAAATATAAAAAGTATTTTATGTATTTCTGTACTTCGAGTACACTTTCCACTGTTTTATTTCCATTTATTTCCATATATTTTTATTTCTATGCCACTACAGCGTTGCCTACAAGTGAACGCAGGTGCACGTGCATGTTTTAAGAATTTTGATGTGCTTTATATTCCCCGTTTCTCAACACTGTGCTCTCCTCTATGTTATTATTCAAATGCATACCGAATCTTAACAATAACACGGTAAGAATAAGTAAACCCTGAAAATCCCTGTTATATGATTTAGTCTCTTTGCAGATCTCAGGAAGAAACCATACGAATAAACTGTGGCCTCCACGCTTCCAACGCAGCCAGAACTTGGGTAGGCTTACAGTCATAAAACCTTTACAATGCCATCCAAAATACCCCATCATTTCACACAATTTGTGCTATCATGCATACCAACTCAAATTATAGTTCCAGATAACAGTGCTATCACTCTGTCATTGCAATTTAAATATATTTTTTCAAAGGTAAGGCACAACCTGCATCTTGATATAAATTAGAAAAGGATGAGTATTAAAAGGACAGCGATTTCTAGGTACCCAAAGGCAGGAAGGACGGTGCCTTATTTATGTAGTCACATACCACCTGAATAACACTCGTGATGTGTCCGTGTAGGTTATTACAATGCAGAAAGGCTTTTTTCCCCCTCAGATTTTTTTTCCTTGTACTTGTTCTCCAAATCCCGAGGAACAATAACGTGTTTATGAAGGTGGGTGTTTGGTTTGCCTCCTTATAATAATACGGTGCTTTTAAAACCAAATCTGAAACATCTGTCAGGTATTAAGCCACGAATATGCCAAAATAACTGTTACATTAATATATTTGGCAGATAGCTTTTGTTTGATAGAACCCAAATTATTGGTTTGCTCTGATATCTCTTATGTGAAAACGACGAATGTCAGAGTCTTATTAATCATTAACTGGCGAGGAAGGAAATGAAATATGGTATATTTTTCCCAACCAACCTCCCGTAATTTCCCGATATTTTGGCAGGTATATCGATTTTGAACAGTAATAAAATGGTTAAGCAGAAAATCAGTTATTTTCAGACAAACAAGGAACATTTGTTTCTTCCTTTTGTGTTGGGTTCTAATGCGGGGTTAAAAATGCCAACAAAGAAATTTAAGGGCTTTAGCACTATTGAGAAAATAAACTCCCTTTGAGTCGGACTGAATTTTGCCTGTTAAAATATGCAGAAAGAATAAATCTGGTCAAATAGAGACTGCACATACAAGATGTATGTAAAACTTCAATCTTACTGCACCTGAATGCCGACATTGTGCTCTATAGCAATAGCTTCTACTACCCATCCCAAAGCAACCTTTTGATCAGTGGCTGAAATTATTCAAAAGTAGCCTTTTAAACAGAGCGTAAGTGACGCGCAGTCCCTGTGCTGGCTGTGTACACAGAATGTGTTTCTTAAAGCTTCATGAATATTTGCAGCAAACAAATGTGAAATCTTCACACAAACGAGTGTTCATCTTCAGAGTGCTTGCACCCTCAATTAGCCAGAGAATAGCCACAATAGCAGGTGGCGTGAGCGACAACTCACAACACATCTTTAATTTTGACTGCCTGATGAATTCATTTTCCAAATGCTACTCAAGTAATGAACGCGATGGAGAAAATGTGAGTCTGCACACGATTATCCTGCGGATAGAAGCACAGCCTGAGTTTGCTGGTGAATTTGCTGGGAATGACTAAGAGAGCCTTGCTGGAAATAAACGTGTTAGAACAGAAAACTTCTATTTGGACTTTTAGTTGACGTTCTGCATATTTATTTAAATCAAGAAGATTCGAGTTTGTGAATCAAGCAAAATTAAAAATGCAAAAATGGTGTGTAATCTGAACATGACATTACATATCACAAACATTGGCTGTGGCAGTACTTCGGTTGTGTATCTTTCAGCCAAAAAAAAAAGTATCAACAGTAATGCAGAAGTATCATATTAACACGTTTTGGAAATGTAAGCATGTAAAAGAAATCTCGGCGCTTCCTGAAAGAAGCGCCAGCCCCCCCAGCTCATTCGAAACCTTGCGCTGAAGTCAGTGATATCACAGACTAACCGACACGCCCGCCAACGGGAAACAAAATGCAATCAAATGTCTTCGAGATTAAAAAAGAAATGAGCAGAGACATGAGAAAGGTTAAACCGATGCGCCAAGAAAGGCCACCCACAATAGTAAGTGTTACGTACGTGTAAAATATCAACAGTTTGTACAATGAAGAATATCCAAATACCAATGAAAGAATAACTAAACTTCTAGACATAAACTGCTCAGTTATCAGCAGATTCTTGAGACTGGGTTTGAGTGTATCAGGAACTCGGACTGCTTATTATTTTATTAATTTGACATTTGAATTGTCTTCTTTTCCCCCATCAGAATCAGACTTACAGATGCATTAGCACTGAAGGAGGTAACAATCTTTTGGTGTTCAGTGCTTTTTTCTGCTTTTTCCGTTCTCACTGCAAAGAGTAGCATTTATTTGTTGCATTCCACATTGAAGTGCACAGGATGTCAAACAATTCTTAGAAACAAAAAAGGGAGTGAGAACTGGGAAAATATTAACAAGAAGCAACTTTTATATAGGGCAATGTAGTTCTGCATTTGTCAAGCACTCTTTCTGAAAACATTATAAAATGAATAGGTACATGCAATTAGTTTAATGAAGCAACAGTACATTATGCATTTTATAGTGTTTTCCTACATTGAATAAAGTATGAATATTTCAAGAGGCCTCCTTAAAAGGATGAAATAAAAACTCACTATAGAGCATGCATACCTTAAGAGTTATTCTTCATCCACTTCTGCTACAAATTGTGAATGGTGTTCTGGTGACTTGCTGTGTGTTTTGCTTAGATGAAGTTTTACAGCATGTTTGCTTGCAAATGTCCGACAGCACAACTTACATTTGAACTTAGAGTCTGTGTCCTCTTCTCCAGCTATTGTTTCAGGAGACCTTTGAACTGAAACTCTGGAGATTTCTTGCTCTACCTTGGTTTGCTGCTCCACAGCCAGCCTGTTCATGTCTTTCATTTGGAAACCTAGATGAGATTCTAAGTGGCTAATGTAAGTAGATGGGGTTCGAAACTGAGATGCACAGTCGCTGCAATAAAAGACTGGATGCCCTTTGTCCATGTTTTTCAAAAACTTTGTTCCTCCAGTTTTCCTAAGTTGGTACTTGACATTTGCCAACCAGTGGCTGATGGTGGTCATTGACAGTCCGGTGAATTTTGAGATCTGCATACGCTCCTGTGGGCCTAGATCTGATAATAAATATTTACCTTCGGATGTCTGGAAGAGGCTGGAAGCAAACTGAGCTTGCAGAATCAGAAGATGCTGAGGGTTCCAGTTTGACTGCCTGCCCTTCCTTTTATGCAGAGTGGAGACTTCCGTTGAGACATCCTCAAAGCGTCGGACATCTATTTCCAACTTCATAGACGGGATCCTTGAAGATGCGGCAGGTTTTGGTGTAGTAGCTTTGGGAAGAACTTTGACCATATCAGCAATGTCAGACAGAGCATGTTTTTGAGGTGGAGAAGTACAAGATTGTGCTTGAGCAGACTCAGCTTTCTTGCCTTTAGATTTGGTCAGGTCAATAGGCTGATCTTTATTTTCAAACAAATAGTGCCTGGTTATGCTTGCAGGCTTTGGTGGGGTTGGAGTAGGAGATAAAACTGGCTTCTCCATCATATTTAGATTAGATTTGTGGAACATAGAAATTGTGCTAGAGCTGGGACTGGAGTTGGATTGGGGCCGTAAAGGCTCAGTGGCTTTGCCCAAGTGATTATTCAGTACCGACTGCAGGGCACTGAGAGGGTTGACACAGGGCAGCTCTGATGAATGGTTGGCAGCAGCACAACCATTACTAAGAGAAGCCGCTGTTGGTTCCTTGAGGGCTGATTTTTCTTTTCCACTGTCCTCTTTAATTTTGTCTTCTTCTTTCAAGGGACACGGTTCTGTCTTTTTTGGCTCCACAGAGGCTTCAGATTTGAGGACAGGTTCCCTCTCACTCTGGCTGAGTGAAACAGGCTCAGCTTGAATGCTCTCTTTAGCATAGTCCTTTTGTACCTCCTCCCTGTCATCAGTTTCCTTCTTCAATTGAGTGCACTGAGCCACGTTTGCTGAGATAGGGACTAGAGGCATGACTTTCCACTTTGGAGCTATGGGCCTCAACTTGTTGGCCATTGTTGGCCTGATTTGCAGTACTTGGGAACCCACAGGCAAAGATGGCTTAGCTCCTTCTGAGAGCTGATAAGCTGCGTGGATGCTGGGATATGCACTCCAGCTAGGTGCTCCGTTTTGAGCTTTATTGATGGCTGTCGTGACAGTGTTCTCCAAAGACTTTAAAATGTCCCCACCACCTTTTGAACCATCTTCTAAATCTTCTTCTCTGAGGTACTGGTATTTCATTGTGGGATCCAGTGGCTTCTGAAGAGCGTCCTCATACTCTTCAGTTTTTACTGCTTTCTCATCTTTGTTTGCATCATCAGCTTTATCTTTTTTACTTTCTTTTTTTATTTCGGAAGCAGGAGCTATGCATTCTGCAGATGATGATTTACTGATTGACTTTGAAACCGGGCTGTCATTGGCTGGTGCTTCAGAGAGCGACTGCATTTTTTCCACAGCTAAGGGATCTAGAACAAGTTGCTTTCCTTTCTTTGAAGCTGAACTTGTGACTTTCAAGAAGTGGCCAGTAACCATCATGTGGGTCGTGAGCTGCTGCAAGGTGTCATGGGAGCTTCCACACTCCATACACTTCAAAATCTGGGATTTGCAGGCCTCAAACTGCCACGTATAGCTGGCACCATTCTGGTAGCCATAGCGGTTGTTGGATGACAATTGCAGGTTCCCATTCTTCTGTGGGGAAAAAGAATCTGAGAAAGACCCCGTTGTGGAATCGGGGGAACAAGGCCTGTTAACATCAAACACACGTTTCTTCGCTGGAGTGACCATTTTTGAAGAAATGGTTGGTACCGGCTCCTTCAAAGGCACTTTTTGGTAATGCTTTGTTTTTATCATATGAACGCTCAAATCTTGAAGGGAATCAAAGGAATCACCACAGAACATACACTTCAGAACTTTTTGTGCATCTTCCTTGTCCATGTCCTGGAAAGCCCTTTTTCGGGGCTTTGAGTAGCTGGTAGGTCTGTGCTTGTCCTTTTTGTGGTTGTCATCTTGGTAGTGACCTGTTTCATTCATATGAACCGTTAGTTCGACCAGCGTGTCGTAGGCTGCGCTGCACTGCCGGCACCGAAACCTGCTGGCACCGGTGAACACCGTTCCACACATTTTGCTGCTCTGCCGGTAGAGCTGGACGGAGCTGAACAGGTTGGGTTTCGAGACAGGTCTGGAAGGTAAATTCTGCTGTAAGCTTTTTGACAGTGCATCTTGATGCCAATCAAATTCAGCTTTGTTCCCTCCATTTCTGTTGTCGCAACTCCTCTTGTCAGAGTTGGACAACTTGAAACCCAGCCCCAAGCCTGTCCAGTAAGAGTCTGACAGTATGTTGGCGTAGACCGCTGTCATTTTATCCATGCAGTTGTGTGCTTCATTCTGGGCTTTGGGATGGGTGCTGGTTTTTGGATCCTGTGGCTCTCTAGAGCAAATGCTTTTAATATCTGTCACATGGTCACTACCATCACTCAGCAGTGATTCATTTTCTGCATCCTGGTTAGATATATGACTGACAGGGGAATTCTGGTAACTAAAGTTCCCTTTCTGCTCAGGACCCACATCATGTTCCTCATCTGTACCAGTGTCATTGCTGCCCTGAAGCTGAGCAGTTGAGTTGTCATCATCATCTTCTTCCTCCTCCTTTATATCTTCCTCTTCCTTTAAATCTTCCTCTTGGACGTAACCTGAAATGTAACGTCAATATATGAAATAATTTGTTAAAGGAGAACACTGCAGTTCAAGGTTTCTAGTTTCACTACATGTTTTCTTTACCAGACTTCATTTTAATCTACAACTTTAATGCCTGTTAGTTCTGGAAGTGAAAAAAGCCAAATGATGTCTCTCTTTGTGAAGGTTGCTGCATGTTATTGGCAGATGATCATAATTCTTTACAATTGCCAGAGATTCTGAGTTAATAATTTTCCTGTCATGGGACTGTAATTCTAACTGTCCTGTAATAGGACAGTTGGAAAATTCATATGTAAGAATTTAAAGTTTATATTAAAAGCTTCAATTCTACCAAATTGTTTTTAGCCTCAGTGAAAGGAAGGGTAGAATTGGCAAGGAACAGAAGACAAATAACTGCCATAATCTGCCTGGTTCATAGAATCATCTAGGTACAGTAATCTTTTACCATTTGATCACCTGAAAAAGCACTTTAGAATATACACAAATAATTTATATGTCAAAATACAACATTTGAAAGCACTGATAGGCTTAAGTGGAACTCTTTTGTTTGTAAAAGTAATGTACTGCGTACCATAAAAGCAAATTGCGCTTCAATAAAAACAAATACATATATTTCAGGGCAAGAACCCTGGAGTTACAGAAGAGGATGTGACAGAGGTAGGCCAATGTATAACACTGAAGAAGTAGGACAAGACCCTAATGATCTCATTTGAAAAATGAGCTAATTAATTAATAAGAAGAACTTGATACTGGAACAGATGTAGATTTTAAAATTAATTAAGGAAATCTGTATTTTTCTTTTTTTTTCTTATTTTTTTTCCTCCCTTATAACAGCAGTTTCTACTGAAGTTATGGGAGATAACATGGGCAAAAATAGTCTGAACAGTGGAGACAAGAAGGGTCTTAAGCATGAACCATTTCCATTGCAGTCAGTGGATAAATTCCCATCAACTCCTCACAATCAATGATTGACTTCCAGAAGTGATGGAGAGAGCAAATGGTTCAGACGTGTTTTTACAAAAAAAAAAGTGTACATTTTTTTAACAGTCACTGCAAAACAATGCATGCAATCCGCTGTTACAGACAGCCACGCATCAAAAGCGCTGGTTTCAGAAGTCTTCACAGGAGATGCTTTGATGCACTCTTTCATTTAGGAGCACACTCCATACTGCTAACTCATGTGACTGCATTGCAGTGCGTGGAGTACAGAAGACATAGCTTTGTGTGTCAGGGAACTTGGTGAAGAACACACCCACAGTCCAAGCTGCCACTAAAAATAACAAAACAAAAATAAAATAAAACAAAATAAAACTCTACTACTTGTAATTGTGAAATAAGACTTAAAACCACAGCCCTAAAAGCTCAGAAAGAATGATGCAGATGAGCCTAAAGGCATTTAAAATTCCTTCCCAACTTCTGAGAACGGCCAACTAATGGCTGTTTGAGAACCTGCCTTATTTTGCCATCCTGAACTCAGTACTCCTGTGCAAATTGTGTCCTTCTAGCAAATCAAGAGGGATGGGCAGAAAAGCTGGAAGCGTTCTGATTAACATATAGACAAGGCCTTCCACGATTTTTTTCAGATGTTTTTCAATTTTTCAGTCCAGTTGCATTTAAGAATTGGGAGCATTGTGACCCCTCCCAACAGAGCTCACTGCCAAGCCTTGAGCTGAAGCACAAGCAGAGGAACCGTTTCGTGGATAAACCTGCAGTAGAAGAAGAGGGAAGTGATAGTTCCCTGCCACGATGCACTAAGAAATGGTACACAAAAGCCATGTTCCCTACACAATTCCCATGGCTGTAGGCCCTCCACAGATGTGGGCTTGACTTACTCCTGGGCAACACCAGGCAGCTTCACAACCAGAGGTACAGATAATAGCTCAGAGCAAAGGATCTGGACACCATTTTAACATGATAAAGTAATAATCATACAGTGACAGAAACACTAGCAAAGAAGCTAAACGTTAAGTGTTGTGTTAAATATTAAACCAACAAGTCTTTCAGTAGCATGTTGGTGTACAGCAAATATTCGCAGCCCCATTTACCGATGATCAGATGGAGGTAGGCAGTAAATATAATAGTAAGAACAAAATGATTTTTTGCATCCTTAAATATCTCCCCTGATGGGCAGACAGTGCAGGGCCCTGTACCCCTTTCTCAGCTCAGACGCTTTCAGAGGATGCAGAGAACGGAGGGACCCGGCTGCGGCGGAATCCCCCGCACGTGCGGAGCGGTGACCGCGTTACGCAGCGGCACGAAGTGATGAGCGGGGCTGCCGCGCTGCTCGCGGTGCTGCAGACCCCGCGCGGCGTAGGTAGCAGCTCTGGCCCCACGCCAGGACGCATCGCACATCACTCTCAGTGCAACAAAAATAAGGAGGGAATGCATGGAAGGAATCAGACCAAACAGACAACAAATAGCATTCACACGCTTTTCAGTCGGTGCGGATTTGGTTCTCTAACTCAGCACCAACTCTTTGAATGCTATTAACACATCTTTCACCAGAAGGTAATTCTTGCCTTCAGGTGATACAGAAGGCAGTTTCCTCTTCGCCATCTCCTTTGTCCTTCTAAAAGGACTGACTGGGAGGAACAGAAGTACCAGGCAGCTGCACATCCCCCACAGTGCAGATAAAGTTTTCTGCGTAATTAGGCATTGCCATGTTTACTGTAACCCTTACAGAAGAGTAACTCGTGCTGAGAAATCCTCTTCTTTAGGCTGCATAACGCTCAGGCGCAATCTTAGCAAAGAAAGCCTTAAAATAACTTCTTAGAAAGTACCATCAAAATTTCACGAAATCCGTGGTCAGATCCATCTTAATAACAGATAAGAGTTCCGGGCAGCTTTGAAAACACATTTCAGTATCCTACTTCTAAAACAATTTCTGTTTGTTTAATCAACTCAAATCATTGTGAGCATTTTCAGGACAGCAGTGTCTCTTCTGAGCAGGCAGGCTGTGGTACCAGAGCTGCTGTGTACACCCAGCAGTGGCTTCCAGTAAGATCTCACTGTGTGTGGAACTCAGTGCCAACTGATGCAGCTATTTAACAGAAATTACACTCATTTAAGTTTGCATTATCTCTTTTATAAGCTACGTATAAAGGGTGTCTTGAGCCTGTACACTCATATGCTTTAAATGCAGTGTCTGTAACATGTAGCATACATTTTGGCGTCGTGCTGATGTCCATATAATAAATTGTTGAGTGACCTGTTCTCTTCCCACCAGTTCTCCCCCAGGCTGATTCTGACATTCCAAACCTCTGAGCTGCTCATATATAGCTGTCTTATGGAAACAAAAAAGAAAAAAGAAACCCAAACTCAGTTACCAGATGAATGTTTCCTCCTTTTCCCAGACGAGAAAATTTCCCACTGAAATTAAACAGGCCCAGGAAGAGATGGGAGATGGGCAGTGTGAAGTACCAAAGACACAAGGGACTGAAACTTCAGCATCTTGAAGACCGGACAAAGCCCAGGAGCTTCAGAGCATTGAACGGAAGCACTTTCTGGCTTCCTAAATGGAAATACAGTATTTGGCTGTAGTGCCAATTGATCCCAAGATAGCATATGTCAAAATCATGACATAAGAAAGGATAATATTATCACATGGATAATAAAATTCTAAAATGTTTTAACTTATTTCTTATTACTTCCCACCATGCCTCTGTGATTGAATTCTCAATAACTGAAGCAATCTGCTTCTCTGGGACAAGCATTGCAGTGAACAGCTGATGCTCCATTCTTCAAAAGATACCATTTTCTTTGATATTTCTAACACATTTCTGCGGCATCTAAAAGAAAAGAGTAATTAACAGACCTGCAAAAATTCTATTTTGAAATTAAGGATGTAAAACTCCATCACATTTACCTTGAAACCTTGACCATGCAGACAGCAGTGGGCCAAGTGGGCCAACCAGTGACGCCCACCCCCAACTGCAAGGCCCTGGCGGCCCAGCGCGGCCTGCAACGCGCAGCACATCGCACCGCTCTTCTGAGCTTGAACTGTAGAGTACGACTACATGATTTAAAAAAAAATTGTTTGCTTTTGCTTTTTACTTTTCCACCAGTGGATATTATTTTCACTCAAATTTGCTCTTTTTCCACATAAAGAAACACACGCATATGTGTATATATATATACATTTCTTTCCAAGACTGGAAAATATATTTTCAGCCAAGAGAAGGGACAGTGCATCATCTTCCAGAACACCACTAATCCATGTAAAACCCATTCACCATCTGCACTTCTTCACGTATATTCCAGTTTCACATGAAATAACATCATTAATAGAACAATCTCTCAGTACTATAAGGTGATCTTGTTTCCTTATTGTCTGGCTTCAACTCAAACATCTTTTTGTGTTTGGCAAAAGCTGTTTCTTTCTCTGAGATATTTCATGCAGATAATGGATAATGACCACTTCTCATTCCTTTTTCTCAAAAAATGTCTAACTATATTAGCTGCCCAAAGACAAATCTTAAGCTGGCTCCTTGTAGAAGTTCCCCACTGCAGATTCATCGCAGCTTGAAAATCTACTGAAGAGATAAACTGGCAACTTAAGGGGGAAAAGATCCCTACTCTATTGCATAACTCCTATATCAAAGGCATTTTGTAATTTAACAGGACTAAAAGCAGTCTGGAAACGCGATGGAATTTCATGGTAACAACTCAAACACAAGAGAGAATTATACAATTTCAGAACATTTTAGATTATGTTAAAAATGTTTGTACCGGGGAAATAACTTTCTGTTAAGTTAAATACGGAAAGAGAAGATAGAAACAGGTTTCCATTCTCACCACGAAGGGAGAGAGTCTGCCTCTGAGTCATGGGGGTTAGGATATGAAAGAATGTCTCTATCATCTGGTCCACACATCGCGGGAGGGGTGAGGCTCATTCCTGAAGCTATGTGCTTCAGCATCCTGAGGGAGGCTGTGGACTTTTCTCAAATCCCAGAAAAAGTTGTATAGGCTCAACAGTCTCTTTCCTGGGAAGCCAGATCTCTGTTGTGGATAATAGGAAATTATTCGCACCTTTTGTCTCTGTTACTTTTTACCATCGCATCCAAATTTATTTTGCAGTAGCTTGGGAAAGAAGGTTCAGTCACCACCATAGCAGGGTCACTCCACATCCAAAACAGCTCCTCACCTTAAGAGAGAAACCCTTTCCAGTATCCTGCTGCCTTTCCTTAAGAACATTATTTTTAGAACAGTTACGGCTCGGATGCCTGGGCATGGATTTGTCTGACGAGGAGCAGAGAAAGGCAGCTCCAGCCCCTCTCGGAGCGGCTTCTGCCATTACTGAGTTTTAACATACAGAGGCAACTCCATGGAGCCATAACCATTATTTATACATGATGCTGAAATGAAGCAATTTTGGGTTTTCATTTTGTTGTACTCTAATTAGAGTTGCAGTATAAAGTTTTCTATTAAATGTCCAATTTCCTACTGGTTAAGAAAGCAAAATACCCACCAGCTTCACCGGGACTTTCAGCAGCACAAAGGAGAAAAAAAGATTATATCTTTTTTACGTTGCATCCTACACAGTCATGAGACAAATGAAAACGATCCGCGGCTGGGAGCATATGTGCAGAGAATTGGCCTGCAAGCTGCCACAAACTCGGAGCAAATCAATAACAAAACAAGAAAGGAAACAAACAAAAGGAAGACTGAAAAAAGAGAAGTGATGCATTCTGCTTAACTGAGAGCCCATAGCTGGGACGGAATAATTGTGGAGCTTTTTCCTGGATTATTTTGTTCTCAAGGACGAAGCTGTTTATGTAGTCGGTTATTGCGCTAAGAAAAAAGGCAATGTCAGCCTCGCTTGCTTGGCACAGGGCACCATCTGCCTGGATGGCTGACCTGCACTCCAGAGGTGGATGCAGCCATATTCCACACCAACATTGCAGGTTCCTTACGTGAAGGCTTACAGTCTAAGTGAATAATTTACCTTTCATTAACAAACATCTCTACCTGCTATTTTCTACAAAGCCCTGGAACTTACAATTTTATTCTTTGAGCCAATGGAAGGTGTTTGATATTGTCCAGTCTGCAATTTCGCCACTATTCTAGTGATGACAATTATGAATCCTGGTACAGCCTGAACGCCAAGAGCTGTCCCTACGCTCAGCCCCACCACCATGCCCTGGCTGTGCCTCTGCCAGCTGGACCTCTCTATGCCCAGCGCGCAGTGCCAGACCCCGCACACAGCCACTGCAGCACCACGACGCCAAGCCCAGCTGCACTGCAGTGCTCACACAGACACACAGGGTGCTTTCCAAAATGCAGTTTTGTCCCGAGCAATCGGAGGAACAGAGTAGCAGTAAATATCTTTTCCTCATCAGTCATTTTAATCGTGACACTGTAAATCACTTCACTAAGAAAACAAATGTCTGAAACTTTTGTCTCTCTTTGCCTTTCCTCAGTTATCTCCTGTCCTATAGATTGTTGTGGGAAACAGCTTTGTGAATTTATAGATTAACTCATTTAAAACCAAGGTTTCAAATTCTACTTTCCCTCTTTCGTTACCTCTGGGTCCCCTAAATACCAATCCAAGTTTCTATAAATGGCATGAGCTAACAGTCAGAGTGGAAAAAAGTATATATGTATCTATATAAATTGAAATTGTAATGAGTCTTACCAGTGTATTGCTAGCACTTTGGTTCATTTGATATGAACTTTGTTTTTTTAAAGTACCACATGGTAAGGCTTTGAAACTTCAGTTTGTAAAAAAAAACTGTAACAGCCTTACAGCCTTTGAAGTCACTGCTGATATAACTCTGAACAGATCCATTCAAGTTCAACTAACATCAGACAAATGTTTAGTGTATCAGAGGAAGCCACAAAAGCAAGGATTTCATCAATATTTCACAACAGCCTCAGGGAAACTGTAGATTGCAATGCTGTAGGGCAGCTAATGGAATTACACACAAGGGTTTTGTACATTTAAAATAAGCAGCTACTAAAAAAATTACCCTTCAGTTTGATAGAAACTGTATAAAACTGCAGATGGGAAACAATTAAATAGCTACCAACATTTATCCATGTCAGCCTGATAGGTCATTTAATAACAGGTATTTCTTTCTTTCTTTCTTGTGTTTTTTTCCCGGTAGGGCAATAATAAAGATTAACATTTATGAAAAGTAGCATAAAATATAGTACAGCCAAATGAATAATTAAAGATGCTTCTGAAGAATTTGTTTGCTATTGTATGGCCAAGAAGACTGCTCTCCAGTAATGAAGTACACTTACATTGAATACTATTATAAATGGAAAGAAGCTGAGGATTATGTTTATGGAGACCTGCTTCCTTAGCCTAAAAAAAATAATGAATACATCTTTGGCTCATTTCTCTTGAGCCCGTGGCTCATCTCATGGGCAGCATTTCCTCACAACCTACTCCCCTTGAGAAGAGCTGGGCCTTAACATTCAGTGTGTAACACTCCTGAAGTATCAGCCCCTCACACAGCTGTTTCCAGGTGCTCAGGTAAGTTCTGCTACTGCAGGAAATCACTATTTCTGTTAATAACAAATGCCTCTTTAGTGCACCGAATGGCACTACTTGAGAGACAAGTTATTTGATCACTGCTTTTAAAAGGCCGCTTGCTTCTTGGCCTCTCCAACTCAAAACAGACCAGCCCAGCTAAACACAATGTTTCACACAGAAGAATTTAAGCCTCAATTCAAGAATGCATCGAGAATCGAGTCAAGAAAACTTGTTGACTGGTGCCTAACATTAACAGCCTATTTATTAAAAATACTCATATGGCCTTAAAAGCGCGCTATGATTATAACATTTGTCTAAAGAGTGGTGGGTGTTTGATCTTCCCTTCACACTCACAGGCAGTGAGATCTGCTTCAAGCCATTCTTGCCAGTAATATCAATAAATCTGCACTCATCACTCATAGCTGGTTAAGGCATGGCTGCACCATCACTGGTCTCTTAGCATCTCTTTAGGTAAGCTATGTAAGTAGAAAGTGAGGGCATGAAGAAATACGTCTTCCTCATCCTCTTGCTTTGTTTCCATCTTTCATTCCAGGCAACAAACAAACTACCACGAGTTTGGAAGCATGAATTTTACTTGCTGGGATTCGGTGCAGAAGGAACACTAGTCAAGAATACACGGATCATCAAGTGCTTTATTTCCCTCTTTATTTTTCCTTCAGGAACATACTGTTTCAAATGCTGGTCCAAATGAATAGTCTGTTTCTTCTGTGATAAATATTATGGCCAACAAACACTGACTTTTGACCATTAGACATCCTTGCACTTATAGCCACATAACCATCAAAGCACTAAGCCAGCATGAAGGTCATTACCCAGCCGGCATCTTCCTTCGACTAACTTCTCAGATATGTAAGCAATAAGCAGTTGCAAGAGATTGATATGATACTTTGTGAGTAATTTGGATGAACTATAACACTAACCCAGTAAAGTATTATAATTTTAAATGTGTCCAGAAAATAATTGAAATTCTGGTTTAGCTTCATCATAATGCACAGTGCTGGGTATATTTAACAGCTGACTAGCTTAGCATGAATATTGCTTTACAAATGAGGTCATATTGTTTTTAAGAAACAATACTGCTATCAAACATGTTTAGGAGGAAAAGCAAGAGATTATGAGTACACTTTTAACCTTTCTGTCTCTTTCTATGTCTGTTTACTATGGTGATTTAGGTGCTCAGCGTTGTTTGAAGGCAAACATAGAAGGTTCTGGCATTTAAAAGAGATCCAGTAATGAGCAACTGGCAGTCAGATTCTTTCTTATTATTACTCTGTCACAAGATCTCTGCTCTACATCACTCCATCTTTGCAACACCAGTCAGAGATGAGAAAGGTCAAAACACCTCCTTCAAGCATACAGCCAGTACATGTGCAGCACCGTGCCTGAGCCACAAACAGCAGCCAAAACTCACTCTGTGTCATGGAAAAGAGCAGTGATGTCCACAGCTAATGAAGTGTTGTGAGAGAGGAGGCTTTCCTCCTTCCAGCACTAACACAGGTCAGTGGGATCTCCTACTGGTTTAGTGCACATTTCTTTTCTACCTCTTACCCTTCTGTAGGAATGAGAGAGCTAACAAGAGGTCCCTCCCAACCCAAGCCATTCTATGATTATTCCAAAAGAATATTTAGTATGCAGAGTATTCTCCTATGCACCCATGTACACAGTGCTCAGATTTCTCTGCCTGTGGAGGGGGCACGCAGCACTCCCGATCCCACCGGTCCCACCTCACTGCAGCCAGCAGGGAGAAGGCGGCAGCAGCTGTGATAAGAACCATTCTTTGATCCACTGAAATCTGTTCCAAAGCTGTAGTAACTTCTTTTAAGTTTGTGCCCGAAATATTCCTCTGCAAGAGGTGTGACCCCAGGTGTGCCGCTGCTGGCTGCAGTACCATCAACTTGCAGCAACTCTTACCAGACACTGTGGCTGAACTGTGCCTTATCGCTCCCGTAGGAGATCGGGCAAATGTACTACAGCTTCACTGTTATCACTGTAACTTTAACATACTGCTCACTGCACCAATCCTGCCCTACTGGAACGGAACACAACTCTTCCTGCCCAAAAAAGCTTCCAGTTTCGATGCCATCAAGTGCTTCCTTTCTCTTTACAGTCTGTGATGCAGCCCTACTGTCTGAATGCTGCCCACATCAGTCTGCTTGCAGATATGAAGACCTATAAATTGTCAAAATGCTAATAATTATCAATAGTAAAATTAGTACCACGCTGCAAGAAACTTGGGCAAAACAAATCAGACTGTGTCAAAAGGAGGAGCTTCTCACTGACATGGAAAATAAATCTGGTTTCCAAGTATGTATCAAGATCAACAAAATGGACAACTCAAAGAAAAAGAAAAAGAAAAAGAAAAATGACTGAAACACAAATGTTAAACTAAATGATGTCTCAAATGATCCAGGAAAAGACTCAGATCCAGGGCCAGCACACAGATCATTTACAGATTGTAATCACCAGTCCCAGTGTTGCATTCCTGCCCTGTCCTAAGCGATATCTGAAATTTATCACACGGGACAAAGAGTAGAAGAAGCAGGCAGCAACAACAGGAGGCTGCAGCTGCACAGGATCAGCTTTTCCTGAATCTCACTGAGAAATAACAAGCATGAGTTATGGGAAAAAAATCCAATAATCAGAAAGGTCATTTAATGACAGAAACAACTTCTTCAGCACAAGTATCATGATGTAACCGCTGCTGAAGTGAGGGACCTCACTGGGTACAAAAAAGCCATATATTATATCTATCATAGCTATGGATTTAAGGCCTGAAGGAATTCACAAAGCAGGCTGGTGGATCAAAAATCCAGACTCGAATGTCCTGAAAGAGCTGAAGGAGCAGATTAACTGCCTCAACTGCCCAACTCTGTGACAGAACAATGCAACTTTATGAACTTGTCTGCCTTCTTTTTTTTTCTGGGGCCTCTCTCAGATTTGGACAGAGAAACAACAGAGGGCATCTCACCGCCACCAAAGGACTTGCTGAAAAATGAACTGCTGCTGCAGCCAAGCCCAAGTATAAAAAAAGATATTAAAAAAAAAAATCATTTAATTTTTTTTAAAGAATTAGATTATATTTACTGCTGCTTCCAGTGATCACATGCAAAAGTACAGACAAAAGTTTGGGAAAAAAAAAGGCCCAGGGAATTTTCAAGGGTGGTCAAATACACACAAAAAGCAAAACGTCCCCACTTGGGTCTGAATTCCTCCTCTTCCCTTTCACTGCCCCCAGGCAGTGAAATCAGGATGCATCATCGGCATGCAATCAGGATGCCACCATTCAAGCTCTGCACTTCTGCAGAGGAGCAAATGTATCTGGGATGTTTATTAAGGCATCATTATACGTCTGTGTGGCATCATTTATTTTCTCTGGAAGAGACCATGCCAGGTCAAGATCAACAGTTTGAGCAGACAATTCATCAGGTGGGAGCAGGTGGCAGGGGCGGTATAAGAAATCACTTGAAAAGGAGTACAAAACTGAAATGGATGGAAGTGTAAAAGTAATAAGAAAGTGATCAGTGAAACTACAAACAGCAGGAGATAAATCAAATGGAACAAGTGCAGAGCAGAGAGCGGACCAAGAGGTTTTCCTTAAGCATGAACAGGGCTTTAACCTCAGCAGCAATAGGTCAATCCACGTACAGTGTTTTGCCTTGAAATCCTTCTGTGCATCAGGAGAATAAACCGAGCTGGAATATTACTGGGACCTTCGGAAAGAATCAGTAATAAAAGCCAGTTTACGTTCGTAGGCTGTGGTGGAAATGGATGCAGGGAGCACTCAGAAAATGAGGCGTCACTTTCTGAAGTTTGCACTTCACGTTTACATCTACTTTTGACCCGTGTTTATATTGTAAGAGTGCATTACAAGATCTGCATTTATGTTTAGATTAAGCCCTGATGAAGCAAAGACTGAAATCATGTCACAATAAACAGTGGTAAGTGCACAGGGATAACGGTAGTGGAAATGGAGAAATGCTGAACATTTTAATGAGAGCAGTGAGTCGCACATTAACTCGATTCCTTCCCAAGGAGAACTCCACTAAACAATTGTACTGAAGATCACACTTCACATCAGTAAAATCTGAAAGCTACCAATAACCAAACTACTGATGACAAAAAAAAATCTGTGCGCCTTAGCTAACTCAAATTTGAGACAAAATATCGATAACATGAAATTAAAACCTACAAAAATGATTTTGGTATTAGTAGGAGTTTTTTGAACGTAGATCTGCATGGCTTTGAATTCTATGTGAGGATATACTGGCCATGGACAATGCGTCCGAGCTGATTTGTTAAGTAGAGAAAGTCCTTGGAGATTTTATGGGTAAAGTTGATTTGGAGCTATAAAATGGAAGCATTTATTACAGACCAGAGGCCAACAACACTTCATTACAGACTGTCTAAACAATTCCCATTTATCCACTGGATTCAAATCCAGACAACGACTCCCTTTTAAGGCATTCCTAGATGGTTTTCATTCTCTTTCTATCAGAAAAAAAACCCCAACAACAACCAACATAAAAACAACCAAACCACAAAAACCCACTAAAAATACGTATTTTAAATACGTTTATCAATCTGTGGAAATATTTAAATGAAGGCCATGTGCATCCAACATCTAGCTAGTACCTGCAGAGGTTGTCTGGAACAACGACCCACTTGCCTGGTCTGCAATGGGCTGATTACATATCCACTAAGGCACAGCTGGAATCTGACTAGTCTACATTAAAAAATACCAGGGAAATTTTTTAACATGTGTCGTACTGTCAGTTCATCGCTCCTTCTGTGCAATATTTTCCTTAAAACGTCTGGAAACCTTTTGCACAAACAAAGAGAGGAAAACATGTTTAAAACAAGAATATTCAGAAAGACCAAAACTGCTTTTTACTCATTATTTAAGAATTCACTACTTTTTACTACTCTGCCTCTTACAAACAAGAATACTTATATACTCACTGGGAGCAGACGCAGCGAAACGCCACTACTGCTATTCCTCCAAAGAAATGTAGTTGAAACAAACTAGATCTCTGGGCACCTCACTCACTGCCTAACATCCCTGGTCCGTAAGCATAACCCAGAGACAGCATTAACACTCCCAGGCAAGCGCTCCACACCAGCAGTCCTTCTTCAATGTGCTTTGCTCCAACAGCAAAGTCCTCCAACAGCCTCACGCAGGAGGCCCAGCTGGCATCCCTGTGGGCTCTGTCCAGTAGGCCTGCAGCAGTGGGGCAGCAGTAAACCCATGAGATGCAGAATGGCATTCCCAGGGTGGTTACCCACAGCGTCAGCTCTAGGGGGTCCATCAAGCACCATGCATTGATTTGATGATTGGAAACCGGACTGTGCTTTGCCCTCACGCGGGTTTCATTCCTAATGTCTTAATGACAAACTAACTTTTCCATGTGCAATAGGCTAAACTTCTTACTGGTATAATTCTTTTGAAGCAAATGCAATTAGGCAGAGGAGTAATTGGCCTGATGTTTTATTTTTCTTGGCTCTCTGTACGGGATCTCTTGTTGCTATGTTGTTTCTTTTTGTCTGGTGGATATATATACATACATACAGTCATTTTTCTGCTGCCAGTAGCAGTGGAAGTAGGAAGCGCCTGCATCCCATGCTCTGTAACAATGTATCAAAAATAGCAGTAATTAAAAAAAAATCATTCATGTAGCTGTTACTCAGAAGACCTCCTGCTCCTGGCAAATAGCTCATCTTTAGTCACTGGTATGCCCAGAGCATTTCTTCCTTTTCTTCTGGATATTCGTTAACAGTGGCTCTGAAGTACAGCTCTGAGGCCAGGCAACGTTATGGAAATGCAATCTAATTCCAGCAAAGAATTTTTATTTTCTTTATTAACTTCATTTTATTGAAAGCAAAATGTTGCCCCTTGCTTTGGGAATTAAACAGCACATTTCCACTTCACCTTCTCTGATATCATTAATCTAGAAAGAAAGATGAGATGATTTTCTCTATTAGTTCCCAATTTGTTTGTCCCCATGTGACTGAAAGGCAACCTCTCATGAAATTCATCGTCCTCCCTGGTCCTTTCCCAACGAGATTTAGTCTCTCCAACCAATCTTGACTGCCACAAAGAGATTTCACCTCTCCCTGGTCTGCCCTCCTCCATGAGCAGCTCCATTCTTTGCTTTTTCTCCTTGCCACTGGTAAAAACGCTGGTGTTAGAGGGAGCTCACAATTAAAGGTCAAAAATTCAAGTATTTTTCTGTTCCGCCCTGTATAAATCTATTGCTGTCAGAGGGAAGCAATCATGCCTGCAAATGCACTTTACGGGTCTAAGAAGATCTGTTTCTCAACTTAAACTATGTAACATTTAAATATCAAAAACTTTGTTTTCTAATGAGGGAAGTATTGAGGGGGGAGAAATGAATTATATGCTTGATGTATACTGAAGGCTGGGAAAATTAAGGCCATTTCCCATGGTGAGAACGCAGTGATTTCAGTTTGAGAGAGTAAATTAAACCTTTGGGAGAATTTGTCTTCCATTAAATTGAACAGCTAAACAGGCACAGAAGATTTTAATGTCACCACCAACAAACCCCAAAGGTTACAAAAAGAAAAAGAAACGCTGTTTTCTTGTTTAGAAGTTCTCTGTCTCTCCACCTAAGAAAAATGCAAACTGTAAATGTATGCTGAGACACAAAGATCTCTTAAAGATCATAATTCCATTCCTATACCATATGCTATTAATGTCTGTCAACACTGTTTAGCCAGCAACTGCTGACAGAACCATATTTGCTATCTAAATACATCATAAATAAATCAGTAATGAACTGCTTTAGTAAACCCTCTGCACTGATTGGAAATACAGATCGAGTAAACAAACTCTGGGGATAGCATTTTGCAGCTCCAAGTATATACAACTGTTTAATGTCAATGACAAAGTCACTCACACCTCTCGTTCTGGCAAGACATGAGGCGGGTGGAAGAGAACCGTACGGATGGCAAAAGTGTTTAATCAATTGTAGCAAATGTACCTGTCACCATTCATCATATTACCTCTCTGTTATTTATTTTTTTTTTACCTTATGCAAATCTCAGAAAAAGGGACTTGCAGCAGGTAGAGCCATAAAGTATGTGGGGCCACATCCAACCCTCGGCTCTGTGCTGGCCTGGTGAGTGCTGATGTGGACATCAAACCCCACTGCAGCTCATCAGCTTGCTAGGTAAGACCTGTAAGTGCAGGCCCTGAGGGCTGCCTGGCAAAGCAAAGGCCAGATCCTGTCTTAAATATGAGTCTTTGTGAGGTAACGACACAGGCTGAGTTAGAAAATAACAGCAATGAGGGCTGCGTCCTGAAGTGGATTCCTGACCACCACAGGGTAACAAACAGCTTTGTGCTGCTCGCTGTCTGCTTGTTTTGGAGGTAAAATGGATGGATGTTTCTGCCATGATTTGACTTTGAGATGTGGAATACACTCAAATACTTTGTGAGATGTGCCAGATAAAAAATGGCAGGGAATTCTCTGATATCTGCTCAAACAAGCCCACCAAGCATTACCTGAATAATACCCAGCTGTGTGGTGAGGAGGAGATGGAAATAGAAGTCCAGCAGCCCAAATTGCTATGAATTCTTCTGAGGTGGGACGCTGAGGAAAGGATCTGTAGCAATACGGACTGCTGGACTTACAAAGAATTCTGCCAGCGCCATACCTTGGTAATTGAATAAATATTTCTGGTCTTCTCAACTCTTATTTGATTTGGTTGTTTTTAAAGTTACTTTCTGACAGCACTCTGGTAATTAGACACCATCGCTTTATATCAGAACAGTCTTAATTAAGGCTGCAGGGAGACGCTAACATTATAACTTCATCTCCACTATTTTCTAGCGGCAGAAATCCTTGGAGCTCCCTGAGGGATGGGACTTCACACCAGAATAAAACAAACGCTCACATCTCGTGATGCCTACAACGGACAATAGTTAAAAAAGAGAACGGAGGATTAAACGTTTCTCTTAATTGCATCAGACGATTAGACATGTTGTCCTCCAAAGTTATTTCCAGTTGACAACCTGGGCACTCGGCAGGAAGCAGAGAAAGGCCTTCTGCTTACAGATTCAGAGCACTGGCCAGGCTCACGAGGCAGCGGCAGGTGTTACGCATTACAGCAGGAACGAGTTCTGTACACACAGGGCGAATGCTGGGAAAGGGAACGCTGCCACTTGTTCTGCCCCGCCAGCATGGTGATGGGACACGCTGCTGAGGGCACATCTCCCTCTGCTGCTCTGCATTCCGCACTCACCCCTCTCTAGGTGAGAGGATGCTAAATACTGAAATGCAAAAGGAAAGGAGCCTGCGTTAAGAGGAGCGTTGGTCTGTGAGGGAGGAAGGATAGGATCTCATCTTCTGATAAATCAAGATATAAATTTAAATTATGAGCACCTTAAGAAGACTGAGGTTCATGCAAAGGCATACAGTGTAAGGCAAGGTTCCCTCTGGTGTCATTTGTTTTTGTGACAAGCTGCAGAGATTGCTGGAACAGAGGAAGTCCCAAGCTCCTATATACCATCTCAAGTAGAGTTCACTTTAAAAAGAAGAGAAGCAGCACCGTCTGGATGATAAACATTCATATTTTACAACCTTTCAGTTTATTTACTGATATATCTTTTCCTAACTATATTTGTTGTTTGTATCAGCTTACCTAGGCAAAACAGAGCCATACATAATTCAGGGATAAAATTGCCATCAAGTCACTGCAGAATCTAAACAAATAGACCCCAAACATATATTTTTCATTAATAACCCTCCATTACCAATTTCCGACACTTTGAACCAAAAATAAATAAATAAAACAGCGAGATAAAGAAGAGCAGCACCTCATTATTTAGCACCGGTCTCCCAGGCTCTGTGCTGGGAGCAGGCAGAGGTGCTGAGCCAGGAGCCGGAGCTGGATGTGACCCAGGCTGGCACAGAGTGCTGCTCAGCCACAGCCCCCAGCCCACGAGAGCAGGCTCTGTGTGGAAGCTCCCATGCCACTTACACTTCTCATTTTTCACTGCCTTCCTCTCCAAAAAGGAGAAGAAATGTAGGAGGAAAAAAAAACAAAACAAAACAGGAGGAGTGGAGTAGAGAAAGAGAGAGAAGTGCTAATTCACAGAACTGATAACTGCAGCTGCTAATGGGCTTCTGCACTTCTTCAGTCGCTGCAAGGTCACCATCAGAAGTAGCCCACGATTGATTCTGCAGTGAAACTCAGCTCCTCACGTCTGTAATGGACATTAAACAATCCAAAAGGAGCTCAAAAGAGAAAACAAAAAAGTGACATATTATGGAGCCCTGAAGGCCTCCAGGTTCTGAGTGAACCCGGAGGATGGAGTCATGCCCTGCTTTCCGACTGACCCTTGTAACAATTATCCCCCATTACAAAGAACGATTAATTGTATCAGTTAGACTAACTTCATCAATGTTATGGACATTCTATTGCTATTTCTTACACCTCTGCTAAGAACAGCCCTCCTCTCCCATCTCTGTGTTTGAAGGGTTAAACGAGATGAGTGACAGCCTTTCTGCATGATTTACAACTTCGAGCCCTGTAGTGAAACCGGCGCTTGATGGATGATCCTGAAAGACGGAGACTAACCATAAATCATGTCTTTGAATCATTGACAAAGATAAAGGAGAGAAAGAAAAAGCACTGGCATTGACATTCATTCTCCCAATAATGTACATTGACTAGTTACAATACAGAACCTTAATTAAAAAAGCGAACTCAAAGTAGTCACCTCAGTGTAGGAAATGCACCGGCCTGGAAGGCTCCTGGAAATTACAAATAAAAGTTCAAGCCACATCCATGATAGGTTACCTGTGTGATAATGCACTTGGATGTGCAGTTGCCACAGCCCTGCACTGGAAAAGGAAGCCCAACAAACACCAGTCTGCACTTTCTTGGCTTCTTCTTTGTGTTTTGCTTTTTTTCTTTTTAGAGCCTGTTCTTAATTTCATTTTATTGCGGTTTGAGCTGAAAGCTCAGGCAAAATGAGAACCTCCTTATTTTAGGCACTGCCTGCATTATGCAGAGATCAAACAAAGAGCAATCACCTGTGCCTTAAGAAGAACGGAGGAGCTAAGGAATATCGTGGGCCATGTAGAAAACCAGGTTGGATGAGTTTATAAAAAGGGAATGTGTGTGTATGCTGTGATACGCCTGTGACAGAAAGGTGCTGGACTGATAGGGGATCTTCCTTCCACAGCTTCTACATTTATGGCAGAACTCAAATCTTTGAGCCTCAGCCCAGGAAGAGGACATTGCTGCCCAATCTCATGCCACTCCTGCAGGCTCCCATGAGGGCTGCTGGCCACAGAGATGCATGATCAGTTTCTCCAAACACAGCAGATGTGACCTTCCATTATTTACTTCCCAAAAATATGAATTTCACCTATACCTTTCAGAGCTGGTACAGAGTACTTCTGCGACACATTTAACAACGTGCAACAAATGGGAGGAAAAATAAAATATCAGCTTCCAGGAAACCAAATGAAAGGCCATCAGGTCAATGGAGAAGTTGAGGGCAGGACAAGAGCTACTTGGGAGAACCAACGGCACCACCCACAGCAGTACTGAGAGTCCCACCTCTACGTCAGGAAGGCTTAAAGACAAAGAAATACTGACAAAGAAATACATACAAAGCAGCTGCAGAGATCACCCATTCTCCATCTGTAAATGCGACAAATGAATACAAAGATGGGACTTCCTGGGTCAGCCTGAGCTGAGGCACACAAGAACCTTAAAAACGTCTCTGTGAGTGTGTAGGTGAGCATGGTGCAAAACGCAAAGCAGCTCAAGATGGTAGCAGCTTGGCTGCTTAATAAATGCCTCAAAATTCATACATAAATACGTAAAATCCATTGTAAACAGGTGAGGATACAAAAGAGGGATAAAGGAGAAATGCATGAATAGAAGGGAGAAGGAGGTCTAGAATGTATGTTAATGCTTCCCCCACTGTGCTTCATTCTTTTAAAAGAGAGCCACAGATTTGACAAGTTCATGTGTTCGTGTTAGCTGAAAGCAGGGCGAATGAACTCCCAACTTTCTCATGTTTTGTTCCTTTCCTCAACCTTTCCAATTTGTTAAGATTCTTTGTGTCCCTCAAGCATTTAATCCTGATTTAAAGAAAATGTTGGGATTTCACACAAGGAAAAACTCAATTATCAAAACAAAACAAAACAAAAAGAGGACAAGCAGCGCTAAACAGGTTTTTGTAGGTAAGGGAAAGCACCTACCAAGAACAGGAAAAGCTCCATGCTGAGAAAACACAACTGGGAATATCTCTGGAGGCACGACTATAGTAATAGGCACCCTTTATTTGCATATATTAATTCACATTCTTCCTTATGTTCTCCTTGCTGAGTCCTGTGTGTTTTCTCCACTCCTCCACTTTCTTCAGCTGATGATGCATATGAGAAAATGTCATCTAATCTATGCAGAGATCTCAAGACTTTACAAAGTATGAGCACTTTACATGGGCAGCGATACCAAGGAAGTGCACTGCAAAAATGATTTGATGATTTCAGTTCCTGATCTGCAAATTAAAGATTTCCTTCCACATATTATCGATAACTCAAAATGTTTTCTGCTAATGATTCCTAATGTATCTCTTTGTCATGAGAATTTTGAGGCAGATTCACAGTTCTAGAAACTGGGTACCCGGCAGGTTCTGTGCCCCCATGCATGAGTATACACCCAGCTCTAGACTTCTCATGTAGAAGTGCTGCCACACTGGATTTGCAATTTGTTTTGCATGAGTATTTGCTGAAGTTTATTTTTCCAATAAACATTGCTAGTGTAAACCATGTCCTCAGATATTAGCAGCAATTGAGGGGCTGGGGAACACAGTCACATATTTGAACTTGTATAAATTGTACAGATTCAAAGGAATATGCTCAGCCCTCCCTTCTTTCCACATTTGTCCTCTCTTCCTTCTACTTTCAGTTTAAATTCTTCCTTTGTATTACAAAAAATTGCCAGCATAACTAGTGAGAAAGCTTTAATGGCAGAAAAAAATTACTGAAGTGATTCAAATTGTCAAACAATTCCTTGGGAAAACTAGCCTTTTTTCTTTTTTAACAAGAGAAAAAGTAGGGAAGAGAAAGACCAAAATCTGAACTCTCATGTGGAAGCTGAAGGGAACCTGAAAAACAACTGATTCGGAAGTGCAGGAAGAGCCAATCAGAGCAGAACTCAGCTGTACTCAGCCCCACGCCCACCACAGCCCAGGTCCCGGCCCGCCGCGGTTGCAGCAGCACTGAAGTGATGGGTCACCAATCAGGCCAGTGTGAATGGCTCCCACCAAGGGGTAAACAGAATGCTGATAGCGCTGGCTTTGAAATAAAAAAAGGCAAACTTGGTCGACACGATTAAGACCGACTGCAGTTTGTAGCTGTTGGCTCCTTTCAGCTGAGAGAAAACGGCCTGATTCCCAGCAGCGGGCCGGGTTAAGGAGCACAGCAGTACTAATTATATCATTGTGCTAAATCTTGAGGTGATAAGGCAGACAGACATTCAGCCGTCACAGGAAATGACCCTGAAACTAAGTGAAATGTTCCACTAAGAAGCAAACACACCTTTGTTAAAAGTGCTGTAAGTGCACGGCAGAAAGTGCTCCTTGCAGCAGTTACTGAGGAAGGTGTGGGTGTTGCACCCCTACAAACAGCAGCAACGAAGCACCTCAGAAATGGTTTTCAAGAGGATTTTGGACACCAGAAGGCCACCCTAACTCATAAAGATGCAGCCCAATGGGTGAAGGTGGAATGAAAGAAAAAATAATCCACCTGATACCAGGTTAAGGCTGAAACGCTGTTTCAAATGAGCAAAGCTTCACAGGAACTGCCTTGTGAGGGCAACAGCTCCGGGCTGACTGAGAGCTCACAGCGGGAGCCAAGGGGTGAGCAGCAAAGGCTTCTCTGGGCTACACTGCATTCCCATCCCCATAGACCTCTCCATTCCATCCCCAGCTACCCCAGGCAGCAGGAGCTGCCCCAAACCACACTCCTGGCTTCGTCAGCTCCTCTCCTGGAGCAGAATGAGTGCTTTCCTGAACTAGCCTGGCATTGCCACACAGGGAGCCAGGAGAAGGGTGCCTGGGCTCTGAGAAGAGCGAGGTGCATTTGGGAGGCTGCACAGGAGGGCTGGGGTGAGGGAAGAGTTAATACAATAGGTTTTGGCATTTGACAGAGAATACTTCTGTTTAACCATTCATAACTAAATCACATCAATTTAAGTGGATTCCACGTATTTCTGACTCTCACATTAATCTCTATGCAGAGAGAATGTCTAAATATTTGTCTCTTTCAGTTCCGATATTGTAATTCTCTACCAAAACTAAGGGGAATCCCCCCCTCTTTTTTTTCCCTCTCCCTCCTCTCTCTTCTCCTACCTTCTTTTCTTTATTTTCTGGTAGAAGAAAATGGTGAAAGGCTTTGGATGATCATTTAAGGAAACAGGGATTTAATAAACCCTGTGTTTGGGTACATCGCAGCTTTTATGTTGGCGCTGAACTCCACATACATTAAATCCACATCATCTATCAATCTTACAGTTGCGTGTCACTTATGAAAATCTACTGAGTATTGTTTTCATCTCGCCTTACAACAAGCAGCAAAGCCTCATGAATACTGAAGAGCATTGTAAATACTGCACATCTTTTATTTTTAAAGGTCTAGACAGTTTGGAATGGTAAGATTTCTTTGTTGAAAACTGCAGCTTAAAGCAATAATTCCCAGATTCCTCCTCCCCTGTTTTTTTCATTCGGTGTGCAAACAAGCAGAAGCCCTGCTCTGTGTCAGTAGGAACACCTCCAGTTGTGCTGCTGCTGCCGCAGACCCACCATCCCGCGCTCTGCCTGTGCTGGCCATTAATCCAGCCTGATGGTGGTTCAAGTGTGATATTATTATTCAAATTCCATCCCACTAGGAAGCATCCGGCTCTGAGATGTATCTATTTATTTCCACTGCTTTATTGAAATCTGACAACCTGCTTTTTCTACATTTTTGAATACTACAACTTTATGACCACGCACTGCCATCGCCCTGCTCTTATTTGCCTCAATAGCCCTCAGTAGTGGATCTGCTATAGACTGAATTTAATAGAACACTATTTTACTGTTAGACAGCACCCTTCACTTTCAAGAAGAAAGCCTCATTGAAATTCAGTCACCTTTGGGGCCCACAGAGGCACACCACTGGTGCACAGGGACACTTTGGCCAGGGATGCTGCCCAGAGTGCTTTTGTGAAGAGTGCAAAGTGACCCTTAGTGCACACAGAAGGAGCTGTGCAGCATCATCGCAGACACCACGGCCCTCTGTTACCTGCTCCTCAGTCTGGGCTGGTGAATGGGAAGCCGGGTCTCCTGGCATCATGTTATGCTGATGGAGTATGAGCACAAGCTCTTTGTGTTGTGCTGCATCCTCCAGTCAGAAGCATTCATCTTGCAGTATTTTTACATTAACAGCTCTAGCCAAAGCCAGGAGCAGGGGGAGGCATGACCCAAGAGTGCAGGT
Source organism: Pavo muticus (assembly GCA_016647715.1). Lineage (NCBI taxonomy): Eukaryota > Metazoa > Chordata > Aves > Galliformes > Phasianidae > Pavo > Pavo muticus. The sequence goes on along the minus strand of JACDJE010000014.1, from coordinate 1,283,543 downwards.
AGTTGGCTTAACCTTCTCAAGCAGCCATAGAACCCCAAACTTGGCTTCAGTCAGCGTGCATGTGAGGGAGGGATGGGGTTTGTTGCTACTCTTACCTTACACAGATCCAACATCTGAATCGGTTCAATGTCTCATTTGTTTCTTTTCTGTTTGCTTACTTTCCCTGTTATCTTGTTAGTCCTACAAATCCATGTTTGAGTACCACCAACTCCTCCTCCAGTATATACAACTTGTCATAAGCTAAGATCTAACAGGAATCTCACAAAAACAAACAAACAAACAAAAACAAAACAGAAAAACAAGGACTTGTTAAAATTCAGTGTTACTTTATAGGACCAAGAATTGCAGAATTGACTTCTAGCCTTTCTATCTGTTTCTATTTCCATGCAAGTAAAGGTAACTTCTTTCTTCTTCCAGACATGAAGCAGAGCTCCCCCACCATGGTACGGTGAGCTGCACTGAGGTATGAACTGTGTGGGCTGCTGAGCAGCCTTTTGTGATTTCTGTAAAAGAACTGGTGGGATCAGTCGGCTGCTACTTGTCCAGGCAATTCAGCTTCAATGATAGGATTAAGAGCTCCCATTTCCTAACCTACCAGAGGCATGAACAGCAAGCAGTCTGAGCTCCCAGTCACAGATTATCAAATTAAGGAAGGGCAGGTACCCGGAGGCTCCAGGCCCCACCTGTTGGACACCTCGCTCCTGACTCCGAAGCAATTAAGCACAGCACTCCAAAGCCGCACTGAAGACTCCCCCATGCAGGCTAGCTGTGAATGGCTACCGTGATATTTTAGCTGAGTTTCCAAAGCCAGCACACGCGAGTACTGCTGGGGAGGGGACTACTGCCCATTTCCAGACTCTGAGTGATTCAAACGAAGTGGAACAGAGATACAAAGGAACCCTGCATTCTGAGTTTGACAAAGATGTGATTTCATGAAAGCAATACCAAAAGCTTGAGAAATGCAAGTGATGCAGAGGGAAGGAATGCAAGGAGAGCGTGCTACCTCCCTCTGCAGTCCTGCGCACAAACACTGGGCCGGCCTGGTTTTCAGGGCTGGGGTGGGGCTGCTCACTGCATCTGAGAAACAGACCTTTTGTTTAGATCTGCAAAAGTTTGCAAGTTTGTTAGTTCATCAAAGAAATTAATCCAACCATTGTCTTCTGATCTTTCTCATAAGATCCCTCCATATGAAGAGAATTGCTTTTAAAAGCATCATCCCTCCCCACTCCAACCCCTCCAGCATTTCCAGCCCTCTCACCTTAAAAACAACTCTGAGAACTTTTTGACCAAGGCAGCCATGTGGAGCCAGAATTGTTTCAGTTTTATGCAGGGCCTTTGCTCACATCCTGTCGAGTGTTAAAAATCCCTCAGCTGCTTTGCTAGGACCACCCGGCTAGTTCTGAACCACATCTGACAAAATGATACTGTTCACTTCCAGAACCCATCACACAGTTATTCTTGGATAAAAGGTAAAGCAAATAGCAGCCAACTGCTCGCTGCTGCAGAAACAAAGACCATCTAGCCATTTATCAAAGCCTCAGACAACCAGCTTGCTTTAAGCTCAGCCACCTCTCCCATTACAGCTTTAAACGATAACACGCTATAATATCAGAAATGACAAATGGAACCGGGGGCCTAACCTATACACAATCAATACCTGCTCTGAAATAAGAACCATCTTTAAAGTATTGACAAAGGGAGCAGGAATACGTATAAAACTGCAATTTTTTCTTGAATTGTTTGGTATGGCCACTGTCAACATTCATTTGTCCATGACATCCTTTTTATTTTTTTCAAGAGAGCAGCTATACCCCAGGATGTGCAACCACTGTCAAGCCATTATAGTCTCCCTGTGTCTACTGTTTATTGGAGGGTAAGAGGAAAGGGCCAATTGCAAGTGACTTCAGCAGAGCCTTCCTCCGCAGATCAGAAGGCGTTACGCCGTGCAGAAAGCCATCCTGCTTTCTGTTTTACACTGAGATGCATAGGAAAAAATTTAGAAATCATCAGCTTCATTCATTTTGATGGTGCTCCTCCAGCTTTTGTCAGAAGAGCTTTATTTAAAATATACCCATTAACCCTCTTCAAGAGCAGAATAAAAATTCCATGTTTAGGTCGTAAAGATAAAGACCTTCCTCTGAAGGACTGAAGAAGGAAGCACCTTACGGGCCAGCTACTTCCTCTGCCTGAGTTTAGTCGTGACACTTTGTACTTTTATAGCATCTTAAAGTGTTCACCACATTTCTGATACTCTATGAAGAATTAATAACAACCCAAAGTGCTCTGCAAATGTTCATATCCCCTTACAGATGGGGAAACGGAGACAGCCAAGCTGAATGGCTTGCTGAAGGTCACGCAGGGCGCTGGAACACCTGGCTGCAGAAATGCAATCTCCTGAGCTATTGCCTGAAGCACTGATCACTCTTCCTCTGCCACACCATTTGGCTAGAAGAAAGCAAGGAGTGATGAGATGAAGCGACTTGTGAAGGGAGTTAGTCACACAGTAAAGTTACCTCCAGATTAAGTGTACAACCAAGAAGGTATATATAAAGTTAGTCTGTACACCAAGACTGTGGTCTTGGCATCAAGGAAACACAGAAGAACTGATCGCCAGCTGATCAGAGTCCTTCAAAGCACCATAAAGAAGATAATAACTTAGCAGCTTTTTCTTGACCTATGAATAGCCATCCCTTTGCTTTCTTTATAGCCTTAGTGAAAGAAAAGCACCTAAGGAAATATATGGTTGAGAGAGAGTTTTACAGTCACTAATTGGCTTGAGACCAACAGGGTTATATAAAAGGCCATGACTGGAGGACTGTACAGAGGGTCTGCAGTACATGGTTTCACCCCAACTTGGAGCAGAGACCCTGGTATGCAGCACTGGGGGACCAACTGAGGCCACGAGGAGGCTGGTTCACTCCTGCTCGTCTCACCAGCCGACCTGTTACACCTTACAACCTGAAATATCGGGAAAAGCTTTTGCTCCTCAGCTCTTTAGAAACTTCAAAGAAAAAAAATGACTCAGAGAGTGCAAATAAAGAAACAAAGGCAACTGAGCATCTGGAGATCAGCCAAATGTTCTTGAACGATACCTTAAAATGTGCCACACAGTACTGAGTGGGTGGGACACAACTTGGGGAAAACACTTCTTAGAGTAAGACGTTAAAAAGAGTGAGAAAGGAAGGGAGGTGGGCACAGGGGCAGCGGCAGAGGGCTGAGGACGCAGCAGCAGAGCTGCAGGGCTGCTTTGGGGCTTTCACATCACCTCTGCAATCATCAAAAGTGGGAGTGAGCTTCAAATAGCTGCGCGCTTTGGTTAGGCCTTTTAAGTTCTTGGGTGGGAAATGGTATTTATTATTGCTCGTCATTAGCGTGTAAATAAGTAAATACACCCACTCCTGTTTTAGAGGCAGCACAAACCAGGAAAGAACCTGCTATATGATTTCAGGAAAAAACAAATGCTGCTGTCTCCAGCATTGGACTCTTCCATGCAGGCTGGTGACTGCTTTATTTGGCAGGGATCATTTCAGAAAGATTTCAGCCTGCGCTGGGATCGGGCTGCTTGCTGCTCCAATATGCGAGCTGCCTCAGATGAGGAACATGACAAGGAGGGGCAGGAGGCACAGGATGGTCTGCACATGTCCCCCAGCACGGGGTGTCTCCCCATGGAAAGACACCAGATGCCACTGCCAGACTCACGGCGAGAGCTGCACTACCGAATCTGCTCTGCTGAGCAAAACCACAGCCTCCACTTTCCAGGCACTGCTGTGGTCTGGATAATGTGTTCACAACAGGAGGGAGGTGCAGTGACAGGCCAACCTTAATATTGATTTTAGCATTGCTGAACAGATTAGGCCAAAACGGAGTAATCCGTTAACCCCCAAAAGCTAAGGAGTCAGCAAATTTGCAGGAGTTCTCTATTCAGGATCCTCAGCTCCTCAGCCTTCTGATCAGCCTTTATCTGCGAAGGGGATGCTGTGTGCCAGACCTGGGCTGGGTGAGGTTCCCTCCCAGCCCACAGCTCTGCCAGCAGCAATGGGAATGGATGGGGCTGCTGAGCTCGAGGATATGTTGCTGGTGTTGGTGCCAGGCTGGGAGGACGCCCCAGCTGTAAGGGATACTCGTGGCTCTGTGGAGTCTTTTGCTGTAGAAGTCAGGCCATGAGGCTGCTGTACTCTGGAGCACTGAGGATTCAAGGGAGGAAAATATCTCTGTGCTAAAAGCTGCATGAAGCTATTGTTTTTATCAACCAGTTATTGCAAGATTGCAACATGCAGACCTGTCTTCTGGCAGCTGGGCCTATAACACTGTCAGGTTTGAGCTGCAAAGAAAGTGCAAGCTAAATTAGGTTAGTATAGAGCAGTAATATAATGAATAGAAGGTTAAAATAAAGCAAAGTGATGTAAGACACATTATTATTAAAAATCCAAGGAGCAGAGAAAGAGCAGAGACAAATATGTCAGAATTTTGGAAAAAGGGGTGGAAATGGAAATGAGAAATGAAAGGCAAAAGCAATTGGGGAATTGTAAATACAAAAAAGTTCTAATTATTCAAAGTTATCCGTGGGGGTTGTGGTGTAGGTAGGGTCTGTGGAGTTTTTACAGGTGTTTAAACAGGTTAGAAAGGAGCCAAAACTTCAATCTGATGGGTTCTTTTGAGAAGCCTGCTAGGATTTCACCTCAAGATGTGTAAATATCCTAAAAATCCGGCCCTGATCATTCAAGGAAATTGAATTATTTTCTAGAATAAGAGTTACGTTGTAGTCAGTCTAAATTCTCTATGCAGTTATCAAATTAAAACAAAATGAGCAAGGAAAGCAAACAAAATGAAGACATCTGATGAAGCAGCGCTCTCATAAACACTGTTATAACAAAGACACAAACACAGCCGCGGCTGGTGACTTGGTTTGCTGAACTTTTGGGAGTTCGCCCAGACAGCCAACGCTTACTCAGAGTTCAGGTCAAAATCTTTTGCGGATAGAAAGGAAAAAGGAAAGGATGGAAAAAGTACGAGCAGAGGCTCATTTACCCCTGCTTTCCTGCAGAGCAGGAGCCGATGAAATACAGAACTCCAAACCTAGATGAGGAGACACAAGAAGCAAACCCTTGCACTCCACCATCCTGGCTTTTGTTGAAGCTTTTTCTGTGAAGGAAGGCAGGCTCTCAAGGGAGATGTGGGTTGAGTGTTGAAGCAATGATTCTTGGCACTACCCAGTAAATGAAGTGGGCCAACACCATCTATATGGCACAGCAGTGCTAACAAACAGCACGGCTACATCTGTATCCCATGTGGGGAACCCCTCCTGGCTCGTCCTGCTCCCACATCTCTGCCTCAGCACTGTCCTCGCACAGTTCCCTGCAGCCTCAGAAGCACAGATGCAGCTCTCAGCCCTTCTGGGCTGCACAGCCGAACCCTCTCTGCTGAACAAACACTGGCCTGTCCTGGGGAGCACCGGGTAAAGGCAGATGTGCTGACGAAATGTTCTGAGAGCTCTTGCAGAAGACACTCGATAGGAAAGGAAGGTTGGATGTTATGTGATGAGGCAGTTGCTAAGGTAACTACTTTTTTCCTTTTAGAGAAAAGCCGAGTAAACAAGCATGTAAATAGACTTAAGAGCCACGTAAATTGTTGGTGAACCTACTCTGGTTACCTTGACGATAAAGTATCACTCTTCCAGGATTTAAACTTTCTTTGGCGTGTAAAGAATATAATATGCTGTGATCTCAGGCAGCTACAATTGGATCATCTAGGTTTTAGGTCTATCTTCTCTCTTTCTGCATTACTCTTCCTTGCAGGGTGTGAAGGCATCCCTTGTAGCTAGGGCTGTGCTGTGCCGAGTTCAGCTTCACTCTTACCAGGCAGGCTGCTCAGAGAGGCAGCGACTTGTGTGCATGTGCATTATAAACAGAGAGGATGCACTGCGCTCTGAGGACACCTTAAATAACTAGAATAACAGTAGTTAAGTTGCAATTAATAATGTGAATGAAATTTTGAAAGTGTTGCTTTCATTTCAGATAAAAAGAATTGCATGGGTAGAATTTGGTGCTCAAAAGGACAGTGTGCTCTCCCGGTCCCTTAACCTTGGCTCTGATCACAGACTTACGGAAATGAGATCTGCACAGGATTAGCCATACCTAAAGCACTCCTGCTGCTGTAAGAAGGGGGCGCCAAGCCATCACCACCTGGGCTGCCCGCACCCGGATCAGGGCTGCGGGGGCGGCTGCCGCAGGGCTGGAGCCCCTCGTGCTGCTCAGCATTGGGCTCCAGAGCTGCCACAAATGACATCAGGCAGCACAACTATTTCAGCCCTGCCAGTCGTCCGCAGGGGTCACAGCTGACAGCAGACTTAATAAAATTGGCTGGGGTTGGACGGCTAAAATGAAACATCTCCGCTGAAAAAAAAAAGGCAAGATTGAGGCTCATTCAACAGCTTTCTCCTCACATAGTTAAGGGAGAGCTTCACTACAATTGACAGCTAATTCAGTATACATCTCATAATATATTATCTCCCCGGCTCTATGACAAGTCTGGTGAGCAAGATGCAAATGAACACTTAGGCAGGTAAGTTCTTAATGTCACTTTAATACTCAGTGCAGCATCACTGTCTTCTCCATCTACTGGATGAGTTACGTAGTGATGGAGCAGTGGTGGGAAGGTAGCAGCAGGATGGCAGAGGAAATGGAAGGTAAGAGAGGTTAATTTATGGAAATTATCCAGGTCATCCAGTAAGTAGGACGTGTCACGCACAGCTTTAAAAAGTACAATAGTAATTTATTTAGAATCTGATTTTTTCAATAGATAGTCAATGCGGGTTATCAGGAGCCATGTCATTGTTTTGATCTCCCCGTCACAAAATGAACTGCAGAGCTGAGGGAGCAGCTTCCAGAGCCGTTCCTCCCGGGGTGGTTGCCCCAGCAGTGCGCCCATGGGCACGGAGTGTGGGGGGAGCCCAGGATCACCAAACAGACCAACAGTGAATTTTTCACCTCAGAACCACACGTGATGGGGGGAGAGGGGAGGAAAAAAATAAATTCTATGTGGAGATGCTAATTCACCCCAAACCGCTTTAGACTTTCCTTAGTAGTTAAGAACTAATTAATCTTCTCTTTCTCATTAATGGTACATGTAAAGAAGCAGTCCATTATTTTTTTGGCTACAGACAGCGGCTGACACGTGACTAAGGACTGTCTGAAGCTCAGCCCTTGCTCTTTTCTTCCTTTTGATCTTTTGTTTCTCTGTTTTTAATGCTACAACTGAGAGCACAATGCCAGGACCGCAGAGCCACCTCCACTCACTTCCACAACATTTCACTGCGCGGAGCAGTCAGGGCAAAGGCAACCTATGGGACACGCACAGCACAGAGAGGGAAACCCGGATGGAAGTGCTGAGGGGATGCACTGAGCACTGCAGGACCAGGAGCGGGGTGGATCGGGGTGAGGTTCTCTGGGCAGGGCTCTGGGAGCTGCCTGGTTGGGCCTGCTGTGGTGGCTGACCTGTACACCTGTTTTCCATCCACTGCACCGCAACAAAGCCATGCAACCTTCCGCACTGATTCAGCCTATGCTATTTTTCATTATTATTTTTTTAATTTTAAGGTAGTTAAATCAATCAAAAAAGGCTGTGTGGACAGGCACTTAAAAATAGGCATTTTTCAGTTTAGATTAACGTGACTTTTTTAACATTCAAACCCTTCCAAAAGAGCGCCCGTGCAGCTCCAACTAGCAGCAGCGGTTCGAAACAGAAACCTTCCAGCTGTGTCACCGAGCACCGCCTTGCTCCTCAGTGGAGCAGCAGTCTGCCCGAGCACCATAACTCTGAATTTTCCTTGCTTAATTGGTTTGTTTTGTGACGGTCTCTGTGAAAATGAATCGCAGGGTTTGGGTTGGTTTATTTTGTTTGTTTGTTTTTTTACAGAAGTGACCACACATTTGTAATGAGAATTTGTTTTGCAAAGATAATAGGACGGATCTGGCTATCTTTAAGCAGTTTTAATTGCAGAACCCAGGGCTGCCAGCCCCTCCGTGTGCTCCTGCCCCGCTCACAGCTCCCGCACAGGCACTGCTCTGAGCAGGGCTCCTGTTCCCAGCACTGAGCTCAGGCTTCCGCTCGCAGACCGGCAGGACTCAGCCCGTGCTATCAGGATGTGGTTCTGCATTCCTGTTAGCACAGCAGCTCGAGCTGCTCACTGCTTGGGAGCCGCGTGACATTTCTCACCAACCCTCGGCTCGTGGACTCAAAGGATCCTCTACAAATCTCAGTTTTCTTGTCTTACTGATAATGCTCCTAGCCACCAGAATTGCAGGTTAATATTTATATTAGAAATAACCCTTTTTTAAAAATAATTTTGATGGCATGATTTTAATTTCTCATTTCCAAGAAGCCAGACCCACGGCTCTGCGCCTTCCAATTCCAGCGAGCGCTCTCCCTGCCTGCTGCACTTGTTGCAGAGCCTGCAAAGGGCAGAGAGAGCCGCGCTGCTGAGCTGCCCACGGCACCTTCTAAACCAACAGCCACTGAGAGCGGCCCTGGCTGCCCACCTCCTGCCCAGCAAAAAGATCTGCGTGCAGTAGACCTGTGTATTTCTGATCAATTCTGTTTGGTTCGTGGGTTAATGTAATTTCAGCTGAATATCAAAAACAACTCTATTCGGGTTTGTATGACACATATAAATTGTGCATAGAGCTTGGAATCAATTAATTTAAGGTAATAATTTGTATAAACATCCTAACAAAATTGTAAAGGGTATTAAACACCCTGTTTTATAAACATAACACTTAATTTGAAAAAAAAACATTTAGAAGGTAATGCATTTAGGATAAGTGCACAACACATGAAAATAATAAATGAAATTTTCCCAGTTTAGAAAATGAATGTAATTAATTAACATTTAAATTACATTTTTAATTGCAATCATGCCCTCCCAGGGGACTCATAAGGGACCATAATTGCAATTAAAAGCATGTGGATTAGATAATAAAACAATGCACACTGTCTGAAATGTGCGATTTAAAATGGAAAGCAGACATTGTTATCGGCACATCTAACTTAATTGTAGCCATAAAGCAAATGTGCTGTACAAAATAAAATTCACATACGGGAACATTTAATTCTTGAATCTCTTAAAGGGGACACGCTTGAGAGCACATTTTATGACAGGTTCTGTCTGAAATGGCCCTTTAAGGCTTTAGTATTCGGGGATAGCGCTTTAATGTTTTTGCATTAATAAAAGCATAGCTGAATGTTCCTATTAAAATACACAGATACATTTAAGTAAGAGATGAAACTGAGCGTCTAAGATTTAAGTTGCAGAAGGCATAATTATATTAGGAACACATTTTTCTTTGTTCTGCATTGTTTTAAAATTGCATTTGCCGGGGGAGAGTTGGAGAGGCACTGCATCTCCGGTGCACACCAGGAGCAGAGCAAGGCTCCTGGTGAAGAGGTGTTTCCCAGACGGGTGTGGAGCTGCTCTGCCCTGCGCCAGCAGCCCCTGCAGAACACCGACATCCCGGCGTTCCTTGGTGCTGCACTACTGCTCTTTGATAAGAACTGAAGGTTTTGGCCTTCAGTGCCACTAATTCTTTGTGTTTCAAACTTCCGCTTTATCTCAACACAAAGGGAAGAAAGAAGAGGCTCCCAGCGAGAAGGAAGACCTCAGAGAGAAGGCGGAGCCATGTGGTAGGGATGCCATCGGGTGGATGAAGACACGGAGGCTCTGCGGTGCTCTGCTCAGCCCCAGTCACTGCTGCCAGCTTTGGCATCGGGAGCCTAACCCAGCACAAAAGGTTTTCTGAAATCTGGATGAGCCTCATTGCCCTGTGAATGCCCAGTGGGTGCCCAGACACTAATTGTGATGAGTGTGATACAAAGTGGGGACAGCACAGACTGCAAACGGAGAGAGGTTTAGAAGCTGATGGAGAAAAGGTTCCAGAATATGATAGAAATTTTCTGCATGGATGCTTCTTTTGGCCATTTACTTTCAGTATCTTTTTTCAGCTAACCCAGATACAAATTAGGGCTCTATCTATACACTCATAGGGCAAATTTTCATAAATCCAATGCTTTAGTCGATGAGATTTGGAATTTTATGTTAAAAAACACATCATTAAGAGGACCAGATTTAAAAACTAACAACAAACACCAACAACAAAACAACACCAACAACCAAAAGTGAGAAGAACCAAATCCTTGAATCTTTCAGTTCAGTAACTGATGCTGCTCTAATCCCTGTTAGACAGAAAGTGTGCTGGGAAAATGCTGATGTAACTGTTGATAATACTCACTGTGATGCACAAGGAGTTACTTGCTCTACTTTCACCCTGCTTAATACTTTGGCCCAGGAAGGAATGGAGAGTTTAAGCAGAAGCACTGCTGCCCCATGGCAAACTTCACCCAGCAGGGAAGTTATTTGGAATGGGAGTATATCTCAGTGTGTATCCTGCCTAGAGAAATGCAGTGAGAATCAGAGGGAAACGTGTCAGTCCCAAGTTATCCAAGTATTTTCCACTTAAAAATGTTTGGGGAACTTTGGAGTTCTTTCTTCAAATCCTTCTCACTCAGTCTGCTGCAGTGCTCGGACAGCACTGCACGTACAGGGCAAAAACTGGTGATTGGTTTTAAGGGAACAGTGGTACAATAGCAGCACAACACTTCTTAAGGGCTAGAAGAGTTGCCCTGAGTGTGAAGTAATGCTGAAAGCTGAATATCACAACTGGAGAGGACTTCTGAACTTGAAGGTAATATTTTACTCTGCAATCGCTCAATGAAAGATACCTTTTATTTACAATACTTACAGGAACCCCACCAGCAGAACTGCTCATGTTCTACGGAGAGCTTTCTGAACTGGGACGCACACGGTGCATTTGCAAGTTGGTACTCTGTGCAACAAAGAATTCATGCTCAAGATTTTATCTGTGGTTTAAGGCATCAGACAATAAAGGAGAGCAGTGAGTTGGCACTAGACAACCTTTCAGAATAGCACGAAATATAGAAAGTAAATACTGTACACATTTTTTTAATCCCCGCAGCATTCACCCCACATTTGTCACCCATAAGGATGTAGCATTCAGACCCCAATTAGTGGTTTCTGCCAGGTGAAGCTCACCTGTACACAATGCAGGTAATGAAGTGCTCCTGCATTTGTGATAAGACAATGCACGGTAAGCTCACGGCCTGCGGTCTGTGTGCACATCTCAGCTTAATGGCAACACGACCAAGGCTTATGCCCACTGCCTCCCTCAAGCCCAAGTGTGGGTCTCAGACGCTGATCCTTCTTAGCCAGGGAGCTTAGACATCTCTGAGCTCCTCTGTGTCCAGTTTTATCTGCCTCAGGCAAACAGCTAATCACGTTAGCAAACCACTAACGTTAAAACTGGGAAGTGACTAAAAGTAAAGCAACACTTGGATTCGCTGTGTGGAAACACATTCAGATTGAATTTAATTTGGATAGTCAGAAAATAGGGGCACCTGTCAGTTTCCAGGTAACACGGGGATTTTTTTCTAGCATCACTTACTCCCTTTGGGAGAAAAGCTCCCTTCTGAAGCCAAAAAACCTGACAAGGTGTAACTCATACAATGCATTGTGCTGCATTACGATGGCTTACATTGGTTCATGTCTTGTCATATGACAATATAACATGACACAAAACTGCATGTACATTGCATTGGAGATTTATAAAACAAAGCTTCCTTTGCTCAGAACGAGAAGGGCTGCACTGTGAGCCGCCAGCCTGGGAGGAGCAGGTATTCCTGAGCTGTGCACACCGTCTATAAAATATGCACATCCAGCCCTCAACACGAGCACAAACTAATAGGATCGGAGAAGCAGAACTTTTCATTCCAGCAGGATTTCCTACTGGAACTTTGTAACCCTGCGCTTTGATTTTGTTTTTTAATTAATTGCAGGAACATAGAAAATGCAAAACAGAAACACGGGGTAGAAAAGTAGAGGTAAAAAAAAAGAGGTGAAGATAAAAGACAGGAGAAAATTAATTGTTAATTATTTATTAGACGGTTCATTTGCTCACACCTACATTACCGTGCTGATGTTTTAACCCTCTGTGCTCGTTCCTCAAGTCTGACCTCAGCCACATCGTTAGCTGATTTCCCTTTCTATTGTCACTTCTCATTAATTTCACAGGCTTTTTTTTTTTTTACTTTATAAAATGGGTCCTACATGTAACACTGTGAGTCATTCCTGTGGGACAGTCCCCTCCTGAGCCCAATAAATGGCGCATAAATCCACAAACAGCAACTGCCATTAGTGCTCCACAAAGTGGAGAAGTTCCACTTTCTGAATGTTAAGTGTGAAAGACACACAGTTGTCTTTCTGAATGGTTTACGGGGTACAGAGGAACTGTGCAGGCTCTGTGAAATACACCTGCTCCTTTAATTACAGCTCCTGCAAAGAAACTGATCTGTTCACCTGGGGCTGGTGGTGAGAGCAGAGCCCCAGCCCTTCTGGGAGGACTGTGCTGCATTACATGCACAGGCAGAGGAGGAAGACACTGGCATGTCTCACATGTTTTGTATCGGTAGCATTAAAGACAACTGTAAGGTATTGTGACACTTCTAAAGCATGGCTTGTAAAATACGATCACTGCAGCCTATATAGTATCCACAACTGGCTGCTTCCCTTACAACCTGGACTTTTTTTCTGTTTGGCATCATGGTTACAGAAAGCAGAGAATAAAAAAAAGGAATTTTTTTTTGCTTGTTTTACTTTGGAAATTAGTTTTAGTTTTCTTACTTCGCTGATGAAAAACACAACTTTTTTTCTCTGTTCAGCTTAAAACCTCTTACAGATTTACTGTCAGACACGTAACGTGCAATAAGTTGCCCACTATGAGTCCAGCTCCCAAGGTAACACTTATTTTAGCCGCAGAAAGGTGCAAAGCAGCTAGGATTTATGCACATGTAAAATAATTTCAGCAATCTGACATAGGAAAGGTAGGTCAAATCACGCTTAGCACTTATGTAATTTTTTTAACTACCGAAATGCAATCATATTCTGGAGAGGTGATCTCATCTGTGGGCCCAGTGAAACTGCAGCACGGTTACGCCAAGTATCAACAGGGAGAAAACCTATTCCATTTCTCTACATATAGAATAATAACAACAAAAAGCTTTTCTTTGATCTCCTTGCCAAATAAAGTACTGCTCTAGCATGTGACATATGACTGCAGTGACCCTGAGATATGCCTCCTGTACATTACCTTTACTTTGTTTCAGCCGAGCCAAAACTGGTAACAGAACTCCATCATTTACACTTAGCTTCTTCGCAACCATTTTTCACGTTTAGTCCCTGATAGAAAGGAACGTGTCTGCTTCCCACTGGTGATTTATTTCGTAGTTTCTAAGCAAAACACTTTTATCTGAAAGTATAGGTCAGACAAAGGAATGCAGCAATCTGAGAGACACTTGCAGAAACATTATAAATACCGCCCTATGTACAGCAGGAGCTCTGCGCTGTCAGAAGTGACGAGCTGCTCACCAGCGCTGACACGCATTGTCTGTGGTGAGCAAGAGTTGCAGTTAAGCTGGAAGAGGGATTCCTCTTGGAATTCTGAAAAACAACTGAATCTCGAGAGCTGTTAAGGAAGCTGCCTTCATTGCCTCACTGCCATTATTTCATCGTTTTACTATTTTATTTTGCCAAGCAGTTTTGCAGAGCCACCACTCTGCAGGTAGCAGGAAGGGCAGCAGCCCTCTGACACAGCCGTGACACGTCCTGTGTCACCCAGATCCGCAGCCGTCCCACCGGGCACCCCCAGCTTTCGGCGTGCTGCTCCTCCTAACAAGCTGTGCAAGCCCTGCTGTTCCTGTCTTACAGTGAGAGAATACATAGCCAAGTCTGAGTGAGGTGTCCACGGTCACGTAGAGTAATGTGAATGCATGCAGTGTTTTGAAGAGTGAAGAAGAGCACCGTGCTGCTCTGACTGAGCACCTAACGAAGAAAGCATAGGGCAGATGGGACAGCGGGGGAGGAGGGCTGAGCTCTGTGCTGCACGAGGGGAGGAGCAGAAGGAAGAGTGAGAACTGCTGTGACAAATCCAGAGCACCTCCAAAGTTCAGAGCTTCTCCAAGTTGAACAAGTTTGTGTGCTTGGCAGGTGTCTGCTTCCCATCAAAACATCTTGATGTCCTTATTGCCTCGAGTTGCAAATCAATAAAGCACAGAATAATGACAGTTCAGCTATTTTTCTCCTGGTAAAGCGACCAGTACTGATCTACATATCTTGAGAAATCAGTTTAAAATGAGGAAGAAAAAGAACTTCCTATTTAACAGGGAAACGTCGGCACGCGCTTTCATCTTGTGTATGATGTTTGATGCTGTCGTGACAGGTGTCAGCGAGCTGATGGATCACACCTCTGAGATAAGGCCCTGCCTCTCTTCCTGGGCGGGATGGTGAGCAGACGCCGAGCAGAGAAATGGAAAATGGGCCCTAGGAAAGAGTGTGGGTGGAAGGGACGGAGGGTGGAGGGCCGCCCTCCCAGCTGCTGGCTGGAAGGACGATAAGCAAGACGCTGACTGCTTCAGCGCCTCAGCAAAGACAGCAGAGACATCAACCAAACCCGACTGAAATTCAGAAGTGCTGAAGAAATGGCAAGGCTGCGTTCAATACGTTGTGACCTTTTCTGCTATTTTCAAAATTGCAATCTTAGGGAAAAAAAAAAAAGAAAAAAAAAGGAAGTCCACTCTCGCCACATGGCTGAAAATGTTATTAAAAGCAATGAATTCTTTTTTATTGTTTCTTTTTTTTTTTAAGTACCATTTGGAGCAGAGAGAGCACAGAGGACGCCTCCCTTAAGCCAAAGAGAAGTTAGATATTTGAAAAGAACCCATTTATCTCATTCATTCTTTTACATGCTCCCTTATATTTATTCCTGCACACTCTTCTTTGAAGTGCACTTTTATTTTTTACTGTGTGCAGTAGCTGTTAATGATCATACACTGTTAGGAGAATTAAAATAGAATCCTGCATTCCACTTGAACACCAGCACAGCACACACACAGGATGCAGCGTATATAAATAACAAAGACCTTGCATAATCACATACTCTATATCCTCTCTTACTAGAATATAAAAGCAAGCCCTAACCTATGACAAAATTTAATACAAATAAGATATGAAATAAATAAAATGCACAATGCTGGAGCTCGATTTGAACTACTCAGACTTCATCAAAACGTATTGGAAAACGTGTGATAGGACAGGGAGAATCTTTGCATATAAATTATGGCTATGAAAGGATTTGCTGCTGCAAACAAGTGTAGAGATGAAACTTCCCAAAAACTTATACGAAGCATAAGATATTGTAAATAATAATTTACATTTAAATAGCACCTTCAATTCCGTAGGAGCTCGGAGCACTTTGCTAACTGCAAGTGAAATGCTGTGATGGGTAGATGGTGCAAGCAATGTTTTCAGCACTGCTTTGCTTACACATCACAATATAAGTAAAGTAACTGAGGAGAAAGAAGTTTCTGACCTCTGTGTGTAGCACATTTATATTAGCAAGCATGGGCATAGGCAGCTGAGGCTGAGAGGACAGGCATAGACAAAGAGTAGCTGGAACTTATAAACGAGGCATGTATAAAGCAGCAGCCAATGGCAGGATCAGTCTGAGACCTGGCCGCCAAATTAGGGGTTCTTATGTCCATTTATTTACATATATAGGAACTATGCACAGTTCCCTAAAGTGATTCCAATTATTTGGACTTCAGTGATAATTTGTAATCAATTAGCAAAGAGGAACTGGTCCTTACTCAAAGAAAAGACCGCTGAACTGGAAAACCATTATTCATCCTCCAGCCCGGGATAACACCAAGATGTGTGCAGCAGAGAAAGCCTGGCTTCCCAGAGTGTGGGAAGGTGTGTGCTTGGGTGTCTGCAGGAAAGGGAAGGGGAACTCCAAGAGCTCTTGGATTCAAATCTGAAAAAAAAGAACAGAAAAATGCTAAAAATATAACTGTAGCTGATATTATTTTACACCTGCAAACTGCCTTTATTGGACAAGTCTAGTCCTCCATACCAAGAAGACAGTTTCCTACTTTTAAGAGCAGAGGAATATATGTACATTATTTTCCTAGGATCAATTGATTCACTTACATTTAGGTCTATTTCTCAGTGTGTGAGGATGCAGAATAATGAAACAACGTGCTGCAACAAAAAGGAAAGCATCGATGCTATTGTCTTAAGTTTGACACTGCGTTTTATCTTCTGCCAAACCGGTGTCCTGAGCATCATTAAGGACACGGATAGATCTAGGTCCCTTCAATGACCTCAGTGTATTTACGAACAACTTAGGAACTACTCAGTGTTACAATTAAAGAATAAGAGAAATATGCAGTTAGAATGGATGCTGAAATTACTTGCAGAGATAAATCAGCTATTTTGTTCTGGAATATTAGCACTTCACTGGTAGAAACAGATTATAAACCAGGAAATGAAGGCAGTAATCCATCCTGTGTTTGTATTTTAGGAATATCTAACCTTTGAGGGTTTAGCATGCAGGTTGGAGCAAATTACTCTGATCACCAATATCAGTGTGACAAGCTGAGATATTACATGTCAATCATTCTGTGACAAAGATAAAAGCGAACAAGATTCATTTCATAGATATACAGAGATGGAACATGGATTATACATTTATTGTCTTTTTTCCCCCAGCATTTATAAGCTGTTTTAGCAAGGAACTTGAAATATAATAATTTCAAAACAAACAGGAGGTTCTAAACCTCCAGTCGAGCCGGTACCAAAGGACTTTGTGAAACCAAGAACTGTCTCTCCACTGAGAGCGCCCAGCCACCCCGGCCAATCAACTGCCCTGCCCTTTGCTTCTGCCCTACGGAGTTTAAGCAGAAAAAGTGAATGGGAGAGATGGTGAAAAAGGAGTATCTTCTGAGGTGTTCTCTCAGAGAGGGAGAGTGTCTTAGAGACAGGGACCTATACACCAGGGATACAAACCGGCTTTACGCTGACTTCCCTGTGTGTTAGTAACGCCGTGAGTGAACACGGCTCACTCTTGGGGCACCCATCTGTGGTGCCTGTGTGGGTTCAGGAAAGGGACACCTAACTAAAGCTTCAGCTGCAGGTAGCTCCGGGCTCACACAGCTTTCCCTCTTCTCCCTCATCCCTGGGCTCCGGCTCCTGCAGTCTCTGCCAGCTGCACGTTCAGCATCTGAGAGCTTTCTTGGATCTCGCCCACTGGACCAGGTCCTCAGCTGGTCTCTGTGCTCCAGAACTCTTGCCAGAGGTTTAAGCTAAATGCAAGCCCAGGAGAGCCGGCTAGCTTAGAGAGAAGGAATCAAGATATATGATCGCTGCTCCCAGAAATATAAAAAATATTTACAGAATTGTACAAACATCCTATTCTCATTAACTCCTCTGCAGCTTTTCTGAAGACCCATTCCAAATATAACTGTACAGTATATACTACGGAAGAAAAAAATGTAAATACATGCACAACCTTTTATTTAATCTTTGGAGGAGAAAAATGTACATATTGATGGATTCCCTGCTTCCCCCTCTACAGCTTAAATCATTTTCTCTAGTTGTCAGAAATTAAAGACTGAAAGCCAGAGGGCTATCACACACTGTAGTCTGTACAAAGCTGGAGTTTAACTATCGACACTCTAAATAAGCTTCCAGCAGCAGGACAATTGCAAAGACTTTTCTACATGGAAATTCAGTAAAATCAGTGGATGGTTCAGAAACGTACCTTTGACTTGCAAGCCAGCCTGCATGAATAGTACCTGAATACCCATATTCCACCCCTGTGCCCTTCCAGAAGGCATTTGTGCGTGAGCATGGGCCTCCTGCAGCACCAGGAGAGCGGCTGGAGCTGCGCCAGGCGTTGGCTGTGACACATCTGGTGGTGATGGCCAGGGAGCTGCCGAGCCCAACAAGGGTTCCATCCATACAGACTTCATTTTAGAGATGAATCCTCTTCATTTGAGGCTTTATCTCCTCTCTTTTTCCAAGACTAAATTATACCTTGATCTTGTTTAATTCCACATTAGCCTAAGGAAGACTCTGGCTTGCACACTGGTCTATATTTTGTGATCCCTAGCCACCAAGTAAAACTAGTGTTACCATTGGCTGGGTAAGGACCACAGTGTTTAGTCTAAAAAAAATAGCTGTGATGAAATGAGCGATTTAACCAGATCTCACTACTATCACCGCTTGGCCAGAAGGCAAAATCTTTTCTCCATGAACAGCAATTCCCTTTTCAAAGCAAAACCAAGCCAGCAATAATATAACCTTTCTCTTCTAGAACTGAAAGTCCTGGATACAAACTTTACTGCAAACAGCCTGAGCCGTGATGCTGACAGCCTTTGCCACCTGTAGTTTCCCCTCAGATATGCCTGCCTATGACATCTCATGAGTTTTCCCAACCTGACAATGAACCCACAGGAAATGTTTCCAGGTAAGTGTTCAAACATAGCCAAACCCAAGTGCTATGGAAGTAGTGCAGGTGTAATCTGCTGGGAATAACAGGGACAGCCTCTGCCACCCCACAGAAAGAAATGTGAACAGAACCATATTCATGACTCTGAGGCCCTATTTTATATTACACTTCCTTCTTGTAGCTGCACACAAATATCTGTTTCACACCAGGTATATGACATTTAAAGCATTTTTGACCCAATCTCACTCACACTGGGAAGCACAGGTAACTATGATCCAGCATTTCAAAAATAATTTGTCTTAACCTAGTGAAAATGTTTCAGAATCTACTGTATAAGCATGTTTATATGTGTATGTGTATTTATGTGCACATATGCTATGCAATTCCAATGCCAGAAAAAAATGATATCGAGTTTGGTGATGATAAGAATGGCATAATGGCATTTAACACGTTGGTAGGAGTGTACAAACAAACTCACGTGGGAACACACGTAACAACTTTATCATGCCATCCAGCAGCATTATCACTTACATCCACATACACTGTCATTAGGTCTCTGCTCGGATCTTGTTGATTTCAGGGGAAGTTCCCATAGAGACAAATGTTGGTGTAAATCAATAAATATGTATGTAAATACATGCAAACTCCATACACAAACTGTTAAGCACAAGGCAGAACGGTCCTTTTTCATAATCAAAGCAATTGTGTTCTTTGCATCACAGCTGCAGGAGGAAACAAAGGCCAAGAGGAGCACATCCTTTGCCAGATGAGATGCATTCAAGGTGTTACAAGATGGTTCCTATCTTAAAGAGCTCAAACCCCGAATAGGTAGACCTAATTATGGGTATTAGAGAGCAGGAACTGAAACCTGGTTGATTAGATGATGTGCACAACAGAGCCCATGGCAGCTGGGGGCTGGGCAGGTTTCCCTAGGAGGACCTCAACTGTAAGATGGATTTTGTTTTTAACCAGCACAGCTGGATACTCCAGTGTCTTTAACTGGACATGCTGGGTGCCAAAAGAGTAGGAGATGGTATTTCCCCTTCCTTACACGTCCTGTGAAAATGCTCTGTTTTTTCTCACCCCCCCTTTTTTTTTCTTTTTTTCTGTATTGCCTTTCCCAAAGACCTGCAGGAAAAAACATCACTATGGAGAGCCCAGAGCAGAAAGTTCACACCCCAGGTCATCTCCGTAAACCAGCTTCACACCACAGGAGCAGATCTGATATTGAACCCTTTGATTATTAATGCAGGCAGATTTGTCCACTTCGCTGGCCTCAGGTTTGTACCTCGCCGGGCCTGGTGCTGGGATTGCAGGCAGCCATGGGTCCTCACAGAAGGGAGGACGGGACGGACAGATTCCAGACTAAGCAGCAGGACTCTTTAAAACGTGTGACCGGGTTTTTGTGCAATATCCCTGCAATCCCCAGCTTTTCTGTGTTATGCAAATTCCACTTCGGCCATATGAAGAATGCTAAGGAACGTATAGCACAAGCACACACAGTTAACCTGAGGAGGCCATAAAAAAAAGCAATGCAGAAAAAGAAAGACTGGTTTCTCCTGCATGCTTTCTTTCTGTTGTTAAAACATTTGTTTTATATCTCTTGCAATTTTTTTCCAATAAAAACACAGTGTTTTTTTGTGCTTCACGTAGCCGAAGTAGGAGGACAATTTGCTGTAATAGGCAACGTGAGAAGCATTTTTCAGCACAAGGAGAAGAAAAGATCCAGCTCAGATCCTCCAGCAGTGCCCACCTAGGTGGTGCTGAAATGAAGATATTACGCTGCTTTTTCAGAATGTCCTTATGCAAACAGGATGTTGTAAATGTCTCTTTTTTGAGAAGGAGCTTGTATCTGGTCTTAGCTCTGCCCTTTGATTTATTAGCAGCTTCAGCTGCAGACCAAATAGGTTTTCCTGTCTCTGCAAGCTCCTATTCCAGTCTGAAGTCACTGCGCTCTGAGACATGCTCCTTAAAGTACAAACTCTGTTACAGTGCCCTAAATAATATGTGATGCGAATAAGTGCTGTTAAAGGAGTTTCCTGTTTTGGTTTCCTTATTGGCACTCCGAGCTGAGCTAAAATCTCCAAGGGGCTTACTTAGTATGCAGATATTGAAACCGAACCAAAAAAGATTCCTGCATTTGTTGTGCTGTAGCTTTAAATGCCCCTGGCAGAAACTTCCTTTCTCTCCCTTTCTCCCTTTCTCTCTTTCCCCCTCTCTCTTTTTGATGTTTCTTCTTTCTCTCAGCCTGTCATTGACAGTAAGTGCAATCACATTACACACAGCTTTCTTTGGAAAGCCCCCTTTTTAATGATCTGGCAGTCTGTAGACACTGACTGCTTCCAGAAAAAATTTCAATCCCTCTTCCCACAGCTTCCGCAAGCTCCAGTGATAAATGACACCTGTCATTCTGTCACAGACAAATGGCACAGATGGGAGCGTCAGTGATATATGGCTCACCAGAACAGGAAATCAACTCCGTTGGTTTTTTGGTTGAGTTTTTTTTTAAACAGAAAAGAGCTGACCGGGACATTGTCATCAGGCTGTTCCAGGGGCCGTGCCTGGAGGAGGAGAGGAGGCAGGCGCAGGGGAGCTGGTAGTTGTGAAGTAGCAAGCTGCAGCGGAAGGAAGGATGGCGGCTGAACGGCTTTGCAGTTCAGCACTCCAAGTCTGTCTGAGCAGCAGGCTGGAGCTGTGAGTGAGACCCTCAGCCGTGCCCCAGCCGTGCCCCAACCGTGCCCCAGCCATGCCCCAGCAGTGCCGCAGCAGAACGCAGTTCCCTCTGCTGGTGCATGGCTGGGCATTGGGCGCAGAGCTGCCGGCAGCTGTGCTCGGTGTTTGCATTAGATGTATTCGCGGTTAGATTTGATTGAGGTTCTCTCAGTGATCGAACCAAACCAAAATCCTGGCTTTAAGAATGCCCAAGAAGCGGGTGAACTGAATTCTGAACCCATTTTCCTTCAGAGAGGTCTTTCTTAAGCTTCTTTGAAAATCGCTCCTGTTTTCAGAAGGTGATTTTTGTAGAGACAAATCACAGGCTGACGGAGACACGCAGCCCCTTCCTGGTGCCAGGAAGGCCGACCATAAGCTCCGAGCTCCTGCAAGCACTGTGCAGAACTTTTTGCCCCTCTTTGCTCTGCTGGAGAAAGGAGCTTGGCCGTGCCTGGGGAGCTGCTGAGGGGGGCAGCTGGCTGTTATTAGCTGGTAATTAAAGGATATTTAGTAGTCATGAGGATGGAGTCTCCCCCCAGACTGCTCATGGAGCAAAGAGTCAGACTTCATACAGACAGCCTTCCCGAATCCCTGACTGGGGATGTTTAAACAAGCACCTCAGCGGCACTGCTGTGGGTGTAGAGCCCTTTCTTACCCTGCGCAGCCGGCTCTGGGCGCTCCCCTTCTCTGCCACTTTATGACAAAGCCTTTTCCAGATTGTGCAACAGGGCAAACGCAATGCGATGCCACCGCCTCCCGAGCCGAGAGAAAGCAAACGGACCATTCTTTGTCCCTCGGCCACAGAACTTTTCCTGATCTGCAGCATCACCTCTCGGGGTAAACACCGCTCCAAGGCAGCAAAATCAGCCCCCAGTACAAATTCTGGCTTTCCGTCCGCCAGTTTTGGAAAGGCAGGAATACATCAAGAGAGCGTTCCCTGCGATTCAGCTGTAGGGTTTCTGAAAAGATTAACGAATGTCATGTGACAAAATCTTCACATGCTGCAATGAAAATATGTCCCCTGAGGCCGCATTTTCCAAAGGCGCTGGGTGATAATGCTGCCTTTCCTGCGCATTTATTGCATTTGATACGTACAGTTCTGTGCACAAAAAACTAATCAGGAGTCCAAAGTGACGTGAAATACAACCAAGTATGCAGGCAAAGTTAACAAAAGAAATTTCATCGCATTTTAGATGCTGTTTATCAGCAGCAATAGCCTAGGGAGAACTTCGAAACAAATTCCTCTGATTTTCCAACACTACGTAGATACACTACTAATATTGCTCCGGTATGGCTTCATGCTCTAGATTAAGTCAATGCGATGAAATGTGTAAAATGAACTGAATGGTTGCTAACCATAGAACCTGGATGGCTCAAGATTATACATATCCAAGGCATTAATAACAGGCCCTTCACCATCCATCAGTTGTAACCCACATAGTTCACATACAATTTTCACTGCATGGACAGATTTTTGTGTTTCTGTAAATTAACAGGATTCCTATGGAAAGCAGAAAGATGGTAATCATCATGCAGCTCAAGCTATCAAGCGCATCTACAATGGCAGCAGGTTTGGGGTACAAAAAATCAGCTCTTAAGGATGTAGGAGAAACGATCACACCAAAGAGAGGTGACTGAGGATGCGATGCAATGAATCTACTAGGTGGACAGATTAGTGGTATTCCAAACAGAGGAAATGAAGGGAAGAGCATGATGGGGACCAATGAGCCACTGTCACATTTAAATAAAGATCAGGCTCTATCTCAGTTTGAAAGCACATTTTTCTACCTCTCTGCCATGACAAATGGAGCAGCAACACAAACCCTTGTAAGAAGCTGAGATGGGGGAGAGAGCAGCACACAGTTGTGCCTGTGCAGTGCAGTCCAAACACTTTTAGCACTTTTCAGCAGTCCACAGCTTCACAGAGGCCCGTGATGGCTTCTGTGTTCCCAACCTTAACCTGCAACTAGTTAACTACAAAACCATTTTACCATCATGATGAATGAACTGGAACCACACAGCTGAATGACAGTAAACTGCAAGAAATTTAGTGTCCGAACCAACACCTCTGTTTGTATTTCAGTACAGCCACGCTCTGCAGTCTGCTCGCTCTGCTTCCGGAGAAGAAACATGACTTCATAGCAAAATTTGGACTTAGACTGAATTGGAGCACCTGGGGCAAAGTTTCTTTTCTTATTCTATTTCCTGAGGATACAGCTGAGTGCGACTTTCTGGCTTCTACAGTCACTTCTCAGTTTGGAACAGATGCAATTTTTCACTGAGAAAGATAGCTTGCAAGTAGAATTTCCGTTGCTATCCTTCTCCATTAGGAGAGAAAATTAAAATATCCTTCAGAAGGGAATACATAACAGTTCTGTAAATTTAACAGGGGGTTTCTGCAAGCACTGAAGAATATCCTGAAAATATACTATGGAACAGAACATTGTACGTTGGACAAAAAAAAAGAATAACTAGGTTAACGCCAAAAAAAACATTCTGTCATATCAACAGTGTTGGATGAGGATAGACCTAGCCAAGAGTATTTTAAACTTTGATCAAAACTGTGACTCAGTTGAGGCAGAATTATAACCCCAGTGTAGCAGAAGTCTGAAATTTGTAATGACAATTAAAAACATTACGTTCCAGAGAGATCAGAAACCAAACAGGTCCTGATCCAGGAGATAGAATTCACCAAACCACAGCCGTACAAGTGAGAGATGATCTACTGTAGCCTTACAAACAGCCTTTGAACCAGAACTACAATTCAGCTGTGGTTGTGAAGAGAGGATTTCTAAAAACACGTAGGAAATTTAGAAGCCCACGTGCCATAGACTTTTAGTGACAGCTTGGTGCCAGTTTGCTCTTTTCCCTTATGAGAATCTCAAGTAATGGACTTGCTTAAGAAAAACAGGACAACAGCAAACTGAACAAACTGCAGGGTTAATTTTCCACACTGAGAGATGCTGACAGACAAGCCAATGGGCCAACTGGGAGAGAACTGGGACCTGCACCAAAAATGTACTTGTCAAGCAGTTGCAGATTTTTTTTAGCTGTTCTGGGATAAAATTGACGTGTTTTGACTGATGAATCATGAGCAAAGATTGCCCAGTGTGCTCAGTTTGAAATACCAGCTTCTACCTGTGTGTGCTGGAACACTCTGTTCTCTCCTCTGAGCGTTTCTTTGGCAAATCTGTTCTTGAAGTAACAGCTAAGCACAAATCCTTCAGGGTGCAATCCTGTTCCTCTCCAGCCCAACAGGGATACACCACTGAATCCAGCTGGGAACTATTAATAAGGAGACTTCATATATATCACAATTTTGCAAAATAGTCATTTCTTCACATGTCCCTTGCAGCATGTGGGGACAAAGACATTTAGTCAAATGTGTTTGCTGTCATCCATTACACCTGCCAGCATGTGACATTAGCTATCAAAATAGATGACAAACGGTGTGAACGTGGGGTGCCTGGTTGCTCCTTCTGTTGTTTCCAGACCTCTTTATCCCATCGAATTGTGCTTCTCTCCTCTCCCCTTCAATCTCAGTACTTGCAGCTACTGCTGAATACAACGGTGATCAGACCTCGTCAGACAGAAGACGATGGTGGCAGCGGCATGGGCTGCCTTACGCCAATCTGTGTCACTCTGGTTTTATTGACTTACAGAACCAATAAATGCCTATCTGTGACGGCTGGCATTGGGGTCTTACTTTTCTGTTCCTTCTGGATGTTACAGCAAAACATATCAACACACAAATAGTGCTGTTTGAAATTTGAAGCAGAATCTGCCCCTTTAGGTTGGCTGCAGCCACAACCCAGTCAGCGCCTGTCAGGCCTTTTAGCATTCACTGATGTTAGATGTACAGGCAAAATGGCTAAAAGTATTTTAAATTTATTTATTTATTTATTAATTTGAAGCAGAATCTGCCCCTTTAGGTTGGCTGCAGCCACAACCCAGTCAGCGCCTGTCAGGCCTTTTAGCATTCACTGATGTTAGATGTACAGGCAAAATGGCTAAAAGTATTTTAAATTTATTTATTTATTTATTTATTTGGTCTTAAACGCCTTATCTCAGGGCCTCCTGCCTGTGGTATAAAATTCATCTTAATTGCAAGATAAGAATGGAGAAACATACAGTGGGATCTGACTTCTCATTTTTTTTCATGTCTCCTCGTCATGAAAAAGCACACAGGTAGTTGTGTTTCTGCAAGCAAGGGTATTAATGGATCGCTCACACCTCAGGGAGTTCCACCAGTGAGCACTAGCTGGATGTCAGGAGACTTCTGAAGTTTGCTTGGTGAAGTCCAATCTCCTCATGTTCACAAATATTGAGGGAATTAGCTAGCTCCACTTGCAGACAGCTAACTATTAAAGTTCTTTGTTCAGCTGGGTTAACACATCTATTTATTAATTTTACTAAACTTAATAACTAAACAAAAGCAATTGGATGGCAAATGTCCAATCAAAGACATTTTGTGAGTATAAAAAGCTTTGTGTCACGTCAGCAGGGGATCCAACAGAAGTAACCCGATGTGATGTGACACAGCTCCAGCAATGTAATGTAACATGGCACCACCAAGTAAGCAAAAAAAAAGCCCAAACATTTTATTTTCAGCTGAGATGGTCATTACCGTCCAATCTCTGATCTGAATGTTTTTTGACGGACTTAAGTGGAGTGAATACTGCTAGAATTTGGCTGATGTCATGAGTTTAATAGCTCTTTGAATTATCCCAATCTTCCAGCAGCTCACTAAATTTTTAATCTTTTCTGATCACTATGAGACAAAAAAGGTTTCTTCTAAAATAATGGCCTAAAATGCTGTCACTGCAAACTCTAAATATCATAGCATTTGTACCAAACTTTTCTAATATATGTTACTCGAAATGCTTCTGAAAGTTTTGTGAGATTTTGAACGGTCATGAGAGAAGCTGAAGACTGTGGCTTGGTCCTTGCTCCTCAGAGCAAGCTGTGGCAAACCGAGCTGAAGAGATGCAACAACAGCTCCTCAGCTAAATGCAGGTTTGAAGGATCAGCGACATAATGCACTGATAGTTGCAGCTGTGCTAGCATCACTTGGAGCACTGGAGGTCACATACAGAGACGTCACGTCAAGATGCAGTCACATGGGCAAGCAATGGAATGAGGTCTTTGCGGGGCTCAGCTTTTCCATCAGGACACCAGTGAGTGCACATCGGGCAACACAGCCCTATGGCCATGGGCTGCGGGGATTTCCTTCCAAATTCCAGTGGTTCTGACCTGCTGAGAACAGCCCTTACTGTGTTCTACAAGGCCTGGCCGCAGATCTAGCAGGAGAAAATACTAAAATATGAGGGTGGAAGGAGGAGGCAGCAAACTTCTGCCTTTCTGTGAAACGTCCAGTAGGCTCCGGCATGAAGTGCAAGCTCAGCCCTCAGTTCAGATCAGCGTTACATCCAGTAGGTTCTGGCATGTAGCGCTTGCTCAGCCCTCAGCTCATATCAGCATAAACACTTCATCACAGCTGACACGCTGATATGCTAAATGAGTAAGTGCGGTGCACAAAGAGGTCACAGAGAAGTTAACTAAAGGGATTATAAGGGACAGTCAACACACTTCAAAAAGAAAAACCCTGATAGGTGCAGAAAACATGGTAAATGAGCCCGAAGAATGCAAACCCTCCGCCGTGCACTCCATTACAGCCCTGACAGTCCAGTTCCAAACAGTTAAATATGAAACTGTCAACAAGGGCCTGTCTTAATAACCAAACTTGAGGCCTTTTATCCTGGAAGATTTATGAAGTAATTTTAAAGAGGCCCAAGCAAACATCTGTCAATAAATTGAATGCCGGCTACAGGATTTACAAGCAAGACAAGAATTTCTCATTAAGTGCACATTAGCACTGTGGGGATCATAAATAGTAAGAGGGCAGGATGCTGAGCCTCTCAAGCTGTCATTAAAACACTATCTAAGAACTAATGAGGAAGTGATGGAAGGATACTAATGATCCCTCCAGCTCCTTTCATTCAGCAGCGAAAGAGGACTGTGCGATGAAGAGTTTCACTGGCACAACCGAAGGTCTACAGAACGACAGGGAGGTTTTTGGAGCACCTCCCAATGCCATGGGCATTGCATGGAGCAGCAAAGCACCATCCCAAGCTCCTCCTCCAAACAGCATGAAGTGAGGAGTAACAAACAGAACAGGCAAATCTCCGACTGTGGCAGACCAGTAGAAGAGGTATGGGTTGTACCAGGAGGACTTGCACTGACCTGCCAGTGAAAGAGCTGATAAAAGTAATTTTGATACGGAAAAGAACTTGCAAGCTTCCATTTTGAAAAATGGGGGTTAAGGACAAGATTCCTCTTACTGCTCACTCACGTGAGCACTGACGTGGCGGGATCTTGTCTCTGGTCCTCCAAGGAGGCAGACAGAGGTCTGTGACAAACACCAGAGAACTGTGGGTGGCTCTGGTTCCCAAGAGCTGTCAATAACATCAGTGGACAGATTTCTTATTGGTCTTTTTTCATGCTCCCATCTGCTTCTCTTCATCCATTCACCTACCTGCATACCTGCTGCTCCCCACACCAGCTCCACTTCTCTGTCTGTTCACCTCCACCCACGAGCAGTCCCTGCCCTCCCTTCCCTGCCTCTCTGTCCTCCCTTCTCCATCTGTTAGTGCCTGTGGCTCCAGATTACCCCTTTCCCTGCCTTCTGTGTAACACAGCCCTACTCTCATGCTCTCCGCTGATGAATGTCTGATCACATACACAGAGTGGGGCAAACTCACAACCTGAGATCGGTGGCAGCTCAATAGCCCAAAAGTTACAGAACTCATCAGGGATGTGGGGATGTGGGGGGGCTGACTGTGAGTTCCTGTTCATCCAAATTCAGAACACTGACTGATGTTGATCTTATCACATTCCAGATGACTGCAGTCCATCCCACTTCTGGCTATTCTGAAGAGGTGCCATCTCTGCAGAGGTCCTTCCCCCACGTTTTCTGTGTTCATGACCACCAGCTGACACAATCTGCCTGAGACATCCTGATTACTGATGACACGTTTTTGAGACTCACTGTCTACCAATCTGTTTGCTGATGGAAAAGAAGTTCTTTAGATTGCTGTGTTTCCTGCCAAAATGGGCATCTTCCCCTCGCTGTGACCCCCCACAGCACACGGACCAGAATGATTACTGAGACATAAAAAAACTATTTCTATCAATAAGAATTATTTCCTTAGGTCTACAGCACACTGGCACTTAAAGTATAATGTAGTTACATTTTTTTCTATAACAGATGTTTTTACACACGATTGGTGCCACAGATAGATGTCCCTTCTTGAGACTTTTGTCTGCAGACGAAATCAAATGAATGTAACCAAAGTGCACATTAGGAGAAAGACATTATATTAATGAGTGGTAACACATACCAACAAGTTACTCTTCAGTTAAAAAACTCATTCAAAAGAAATATCATAGCTTAAGCCTTTAAGCGTTCAGCTTTTCAAATGAGTTTGCCCATAAGCAGTAATTGTTAATAACTTGTATTTAGTGGATAGTTCTTCAATAACAAAATGAACTCATAAAAAGACAGACTAACTTTTCCAGTAAAAGACATTAAAGACAAATACATTCCAGTGCATTCAGGAATTATACAAATATTCATACTTCAACCCATTTCCTTCCATACTGGAATTCTAATGCAATCCAGGGAAGCACGAGGAGCAGTGCTCCAGAAGTAATGCCTCCTATTTTATGGTGTTGGCTCACAATGTCAGAGGCATTTGTTGGTGCTGTGGCAGGAGGGGCTGAACCTTCCCACCAATATCCCATCACAGTGGTCACCTCCATTGGTGCAGATTGTTATGAGTGTGGCACACAGGCTCTTGCTTATTGCTGATGAAAATGCACGGCTAACGGTGGTGATTATGTTGAAAAATGGTGTTCTGTAGCTGAGAGTTTGCTCTAACAGTGTTATTGTGCTCTTTGTTGTAGTTTCTGTGGAAAGAAATAGGAGGCATTACTTTTGGAGTAACTGTACAAAAGGTTCAGGGCTGAGCTTTTTTAAAACAGATAAAATGCCTGAAATAAATGATGGGGAAATGTTATATGCTATATCCAGTGATTCATTTTTGTCATCTCTTTGCTCTCTGCAACTCAGGCTATATTCAGTCGGGCTGGTTTCCAGTAGTTTTATTAGCACTGAATCAACCAATGGGATCAATGTATTTAACTACTAGTCAGTGCAAGTCAGGACAGAAATTTCACCCAATCTAATTATTCCTTGTGATGTTATGGCACGTATGGAAATGTATAATTACAGTGTAATTACACAGACATTGCAAATTCAGTAAGTTGTAAATTCCAGGCTTTATTTCAATATTAGATCATTTGAGTGGGTTCAAAATTAGGCAAAACCTGTTTGCTCATCACTGATAATTATGTTGTCAACTTCTGTAAAGCCAGGCACCTCTGAGGAGCATCTAGCTGTTTAATCAGACAAGCCGCCTGACCTGTACGAGGATGAAAGTGAACTCCCCAATTACTGACTGATTGTTTCTTTTGAAAACAATCATTTTGGTCTTATACGGCGCATAAGACTGCCAGACAGCACCAGTGAGACCGCAGTGCTTGCAAGGACTTTCCTCTATTACTCTGGGGATGCTTTGCATTTTGACAGAATAGAATGGACTTGCATTTGTGTGTAATTTCACATGCTACTCTACATGGGACTGCATGTAGAGGATAATTTTTGGCTTGTTTGTGGCTAAGTGCCACATTAAGTCTGATTATTCTACTTTACCCCAGGTAGAGAAGTTTGAACCTATTGACTGATCTACATCAGCGAGACTGGAATCAAATCACTGTCCTTTTGCAGAGAGAAGAAGTTTGCAGCTTAAGTAGCAAACCTAAATCCTAAGGCAAGGAAAACTCTACTGCAAGGAGAAGATACGATAGCGTCACTGCAAGACACTGCAAGAACATCCTTAAATGCCACTGGACTTAAGAACAGCAAGATGTAGTGGAATTAGCTCTACCTGCACGTGGCAGCTGCTGGCTGAATGCAGGACACGTAGATAAAGCTGTATTTTAAAAAGCAATAAGGAAGAGTATCCATTTTGATCTGTTGCCGTAAAGCCCACCCTGCTTTAAACATTTTTTTTGTTTTATGGGGAAAAAACGCCTACAAGCTTCTAAGCACACATCCATCTGCTGACCCAGCTGTGGATGCTAATGTACATAATGGAAGAGAAATTTCCTGTTGCAGATTCTTCTGTAAACTGCAAATCTCAATCCTTTGTTTTAGATACTGATTCAACAATTTAAATATCAATAATTAAAGCAAATTCATTTCTTTCAGAAAGGTCTCAGGCAATAGGCTCTGGATGGACAATAAAAGCAGGCTTTCTTATTTCTTTTTAATGGAATGAAATTGACGCTGTTTTAGGTGAGGGTGTTTGCACAAACACGGAAGGAAGGTAAGCTTTAATATTAACTTTATCTCATGAAAGAGTGGCAAAAGATTTTTGTCTGTGCTGCACTGCAGTTCGCAGGGGGTCTTAAACAGCAGCGATATGTTGGCCATGTGGAGCCTTCCTTAACAAATACAGCGGTGTAGAGGTGCCTGTACTGCCTCCCAGGATCAGACCTGTTTCATTCAAACATACACTTGTTTTATGGTAGCTTGAACCAAATTTCTAATTATGAAGCACAGGCCTGGTTTTCACTTAATTGGATAAAAAACAGGTGTTAGCTTCCCTTTGTTACTGTAAATTAACATTAGCAGACTTGCTGACTCATGAAACTGAGATTATAGCAATTTTGGATATGCTGAAAAATTAATCTATCATGTGAGGAACCCTGCAGTATACTTAATCTCACATTTCTTGCTCTGATTCCTTCTCTTATGTTATCCTCATTTCTTGGCCTTGGCAGGTTTGGGTGGCGGGGCTGTAAATATCAGAGCAGCCTCTTCTGCTTCCCCGGAGTGTCCAAGATGGCTTTGGTTGTTTGTTGGAGCTGAAACTTCAAATCTTCCAGGACTGGAGTCAGAACGTGCTCATCTAAACCACCTTCCTGACTCTGCAAGTTGGGCTAAAATTAGCAGTTGGGGATTTCAAGCACTCCCACTTCTGATTAGGCTGAGAACAAGATCTTCTGCAGCACTTCAGATACTTCTGTTTCTGTCATTAACTGAAAACCAGAAGTTTAAGAATTTACATATTATTTTCCCTGAGTAAAAATGTCAGCTGCAGGGCCATTCACTGGGTCACTTCACTGGGAATTGGTGCAGTTCTTGTCCAGGACAGATGCAGGGATGCTCTCTCCATCCTGGATTGCGAGGCTGCCATCAGAATTTCATTTTCAAAACTGCTTCTGCGCTAGCTTCTCTTTTGGTGATGTATTTCTAGTTCCTTCCTCTGCAGTACATCAGTATTAACTCCATCCCCTGCTTTCATATATATTATTAAGAAAATACTTGCCTACCCTCACTTCATTAGCGACAGCCAGTGCTGCTGTTCTGCAGAGGAACAGTTGCACTAATGACCTGGGGAGCAGAGCAGGTGTGCAGGTGCTCACTTACACGTGCTTCACCCAGCTCTCCCATTTCCTTAAGCTTTGAACATTTCCTTTATCGTATATGTCAAGTAAAGTAGGAAGTAAAGTAAGTTTTACTATGAATGTTATCTCATTTATTGAGGAGAAGAGGTGCTAATTCTGGGTAGGTGATAAAAGGGCCTTAAAGGGACTGTAAATGCAATTTTCACCCTTTCAATGCCTTCTTCCATTGCTGCATGGTATAAAGTTGTGTTTTACCTCTGTAATGCATACCCACCCTCTGTCTTAATTCCAAAGTCCAAGTGTATCTTCTTGATCTATTTATGCACAGTGAACACGGTGAATATTTTTTACTTTTTGCAAAAGCCTTGCTGGGCTGATGAATAAAATCCCATAGACTCTAATAAACCACAGAAGGATAACTCAGAATTATGTCCCACGGAAAGCCCGAGTAAATAATAAAAGCATAAATATACTGGCAAGCTAATGTTATCCACTGCGGGAGACATTTGGAAATGAGAACCTACATCTGTGCACAATAGCACATGTTCAGCTGCGGATCTCTCTGCATTCACACATGTGAGAGAAGGAATGGATTTAGTGCCTGCTCTGCACACACGTCCCTACCGTCTGCCTTCCACACCACGAGGATTTACTCCTGTTTGTTAAACCTAGGTGGGTATACTTTCTTTCCTATATTAGTCAAGTGCAAATGAATGAGCAGAAACAGATTAAATGGCAACTCTAATTAAGCAGCTTATATGTCACAGCACACTAACGTCAACATATTGTTTTAGCTACAGCGAATTATCAGTACTAAAGTTCTTTAACTGGTAGTCTAAATTTCCTCATTATTCCAGCTAGGGACAAAAGATTAGACAAAGAAATAAGAAGGGCAAAGGTGCTTGATTACAAACAACGCTGTAATGAATAATAATAGTCCGCATTTCTGGCTCTCCCGGAGCCTCACATCCCCGCACTGCAGATGCCCAGCGGCCGCTGGACCCCACCAAGCAGGGCAGGGGTTTCTGCGGTGCTGAACGGAGCTCCAAGCAGGAGGGCTGGCGGCCCTCGGGATGGGTGTGAGCACAGGCTGTGTCACTGCTTCACAGGAAGCTTTTCCTGCAGGCCAGGAGGAGAGTTTGGGGATGTGCATGTCACGGCCTGGGCTGGCGGAGTGCTGAGCAGCAGGCAGGGTTTGCACCCCGCAGCCCTGGCTGTGAGTGCCACACGTTTCCTGTCCCTGCACCTTCCCTATCTCCCTCTGGACTGCTATTGTCTGCCTCCAGATTTCCACAGCAACAAGAGCATAAAATTCGCTATCTGGCCTTTAAGGAGCTTAATGGGGAGACCTTCAGTGCGCACAGTTGTTCTGCTTTTAACTTATTTTTGCAAAGCAGGTATATTTCCAACCTAGAATTAGAGAGAGTGGCCTCGGGCTAAATTGCAGGGAGTCCCAAATGAGTGAACCCTTTGAGGGGAGAATCACTGAAGAAGAAAATGAAGATGACAAGGCTGTTGCTTCTTAATAAACATTATCACATTTTCACCATGCATTATTTATCACTTTTCTTTCACTGATTTATGTTCTAAAACATTTAATCTAATATGTATAACTATATACATATATACATACATTTAATTCTTTTTTTTTTCCTAAACAAATTTCGAGTTCTTTTTTGCATCGTTAAATTAAATGTTAATTGTGGCAAACGTTTCTTCTTTTTCCAATCAGAATATAAATATGATTAAATTAAGGGCATTTGACTGAACGCTGTAATGTGATGCATTTTCTGAAGTTAAAGGTGGAATGCTGCAATCAGCCTTACTGTTGCTACCTGTGCTGTCTGGTTTCTCAAGGCTTGCTCTCTGCTGGCAGTTTGCAACCTGCTTTTGTGTCAGGATGGGAGGGAAAGTTATTAACATCTTTTGCAACCTACACGAGACACAGTCTATGAGCTCTGCTCCCAAAATGACAGAGAGAAGAGGTTGGGTGAGCCCAGGCTGAGTCAGCCAGCAGTGCTGACAGTCAGTAAGAGCCCCTGCAGTGCCCCTGGGCTCCAGCAATGGTTTGGCTTAGTTTTGGGGAGAGCCACAGAAAGTCGTAATCCTCCTGCCTGAAAGAGAGGAAGGGCTGGATGGGACCTGAGTCACCACCATGGGGTGCTCTGACAAGTGTGGCAAAGCAGACATGCCACACGTAGGTGCTGGAATGCACTGCGGGTCTGAAGGTGTAGCGGCCGGCAGGGAGGTGAGGGCAGCTCTCAGTGCGCTGTGCTGCACGGCTGTTTGGACACCTCGCTGTGCTCCACCCGCGCACAGCAGTCGGACCCACGCCTGGCTCTGTGGGTCACACTTCTGAGAAAACTGCTGGTGTTACTTCAGCAGTGCTCACAACAGGTGTGAAAGGCCAACTTTTCCAGCACAGAACTCTCCTCTCTTCTACTTTACTTTATGGTCAGACAGACTATTTTTATTCTGAGATCTCCCGCTGTCCAGTAAATATATAACTTTGTTACTAACCAAGCCTGCTCCAGAATGATACCTTTGTGGACACTAAAAACAATTTAATGGCATGTCACAATAGCAATTCACTCTGCTAATAGCCCGGCTCAATAATACTATATTGCATAAACCTCCTTCAGTCTTCTGACAAATAATTCACCTTTATGCACTCTGCAGCAAGCTCCATTTCACTAACAAATATATTTCTCCCTTATACCTACAAATAAATATCCAGCATCTTCTTACTGTAACATCAGCTGTTCCCGTGGATGAGGTCAGCGGTGCCGTATTTCTACCACGAATCACCGATCTCCATCATCGCCTCGGAGACTATCAGTTTTTAACTGGCACATCAAATCATAGAGAAGGGTGCGGGGAATAAAATCTTGGGAAAAATATGTACATTTTGATATGTCTCACAAGCAGCAGCAGTGAAAAGTTTAAATACTCTGTATGTCAGGGCAGCCTTAAACAAATGTTTATGGGCTTTGCTTTTGCAAGCATAAGTATTTGGGTAAGCACAAACCTCAAGATGTCTCTTGCTTAAAATGCAGCGAAAACTCACAGAGCAGGCAGGCATCCTCCTGCCATTCTGCCTCCTGCCTTTCTGTTTTGTGGCTGCTCACGGAGGGATCTTTTGGGTCTACTGCGGAAAATGAGAGCATGCTTCCAAGCTCGCTGGGGTGAGCTGCTACCTTGATTTGGGGACAGAGCTGTACACGCTCTTCTAAAAGCACAGCTGGCTCCGAATGGTCACTGCATGGTGCCCTGCGGAAGACATGTCCGCATATCCTCTCCATGACGGACACAAACCCACCTGAGAACTCCAGCCACCTGCAGGTTTCCTTATGCATGGAGGCTCGGTGGCTTCCCGTGACAAGAGTTTTATGTTCTCAGTCTGCTTCCTACCATGGCTTAGGAGAAGTTCTCAGGCAGGTTTATCAGTCACGTCGGAGGGATTCAATGGGCCTAGGGAATAAAGGATCTTGTGGTGAGTCCCCCAGAACTCTGATGAGGTTTTTTTGTGGAGTGGCCTGGATGGGGGTGTTACAGCCTGAGCACTGCCGTTGCTCTGCAAATTAAAACTACCTGCACAGTGTCTGAGGTTACACTAAAGACAGAAAATAGTAATACAAAAGTAATGCAATTGCACATTGCAATTTGCATATATTGCAATAATGCAACATGGGGGCAAACAGCATTTTGTCTGCGTTTGTATTTTGCTATGTGATCAGCTTACGCTTCCCTTCCTAGACACGAGGCTCCAGCGATATACTTAGAAATAGGATCGGTTATCAAAAGCTGGGTTTTTTCAACTGTCTGAGTAGAATCTGCTCAATAACAGCGGATCCTGTTCCTTTAAGAGCCACTCTAAAATGCTGTGGCAAAAAAAAAAAAAAAAAAAAAAAAAAAAAAAAAAAAGGCCATTTTTGTAGAAGAAACTATTTGTATCAAATATCATGAGAAAATAAGTGCATCATGACAATTCTGAACATCTTTTATGATTTGATTGTCAGTAACGAGGCCCACAGGAGAGTGATAAATGTGCAGCACGAAAAATATCTATTTCACTTTAGATAGCAAATTATGCAACTCAGTGCTTGATAGCACTTGGCAAAATACAAATGTAGTTGAATGGAATTGAAATTGTTGCTCTTTGCCTAAGACACAGGTAATATCACCAGGGGTCCTGTCTTTAGATATTTATAAGAGCTAAGAGTTTAAGTAATAGTAGCAGTAATACAAAATTACCTTTAAACATTGAAAACATTTTTACTTTGTTACAGGGTGTAATTTACACTTTTTCTCTAATGGCTTACATACTGGAAATGATATACTAATGCAATTTTTCAAATTTAGTTTCCTTTTTGTGTTCTAAAATTATATGCTCTCTCTTTTCCCTGTTTGTCACTTTTCAGACTCCATTTAATTCCATGTTCATAGAGTTTCATAATTTATCTACTTGTCACAAAAGTTTTCTAAACTTTAAAACATACAAAATACTCCCTATAAACTCGGGAAAAAATGCTTCCAGTTCAACTTCCAGAAATTTTTCAATTTTGCCCTGAACCATTACCATACATTTTGTTGTTGCTGTGAGATTTTTCATACGGCGACATCAAGCAAGGGAAGGAAAAAATGATCAGGGAAGAGATTCACTCAAACCATTTATATTAACCTGTCACTTCACTTATAGATTTATATTCCTGCTTATCCTACATAGAAGCATAGGAAGATAAATATAAGAGACTGCTGTATAGCTGTGTCTTAGCACAGAATGGGAAATGAATTTTCTACTCTGTGAGAACTTTCAAGATTTTAAAATTTTCCTTACTCCAAACCATGAAGAAAAGTTCGTATCATAAACTAAAAAGGAGAAGAAAGAAAGAGAAAAGGCCATATTAACCCAAGAGTTTACTTTTGATCATTTAAACTCATTTTTTCCTGGCAGTGATGTTTCCACGCGCTCATTTATTTGTCTGACAGAAGTCTTTCTTCCAACCAGCTCCGATTCTGAAACCAAGAGCTGTTTCTACTTAAGTAACATGAACACATGCTATGGATGGAATGCCTCCTTCAGACGTTCCAAACGACACTGATCTAACCAAATTTTCTCACACAAATAAATTATCTCCCAGTTCATCACCCAATGAAAGTTCAGTGCACAAAGCCTCGGTCTGTGCCCCGCTGTCCCTCCCTAACCACTTCTAATGCTGGTTGAGCCCTTCTTGATCAAGAACCCTAAGAAAGTAACAGGAATTGCCCGAATGCCGACTCCTTAGTAGGAAACTTTGTGGGGCAGGGATCCAGCAGTGGATAAGGGCTTCTTCCTCCTTGTCCTCTCTGTCCTCCCATCTTCAGGGACTTGGCTAAGCGAAATGGTCTTGGCATGGTGCTATGCCCTCCTCCTTCCTCCACCTCAATGAGGCAAGAGTTCCCTCACCTTGTACCCCTCCTGTACTCGCTTCCCTCCCAGCATGCCCAGGCCCCAGTGATGCCCTCACACCACGAACAGGGTGAGCCCAGTGTTGGGGAGGTGGGGACTGCCAGCCCATGGCCTGCCCATGCCCATGGCTAGAGCAGAAGATGAAGCAAGACTGGGGTCAACGCAGATCATGCAGTGGGTTAAAAATGGGTGTGCAGCTCTTCTATTGATTTCTAATAATTTGGTCATTTGTTTGGTTTTTATTTTTTTTCCTAGCTTTGTCTGCTGTTTGAATCATAATGATATCATCAGGTCATGAGCACTGCCGTTGGACACAGATGCACACGCAAACACGGCCAGACAGCCAAGTTGCGCTCTACGTAACTCTTAGGAGAAAAAGCTGAAGATAAGAAAAAAAAAAGAAAGAAAGGAAGGAAGAAAAGATTAATTGCAATATATAGTAGAAATACAGGCGCAGACAAGTGAAGTACAGGTTATGGCCGTCTGCAGTGGTTAAAAGGCTCAATTCATATTGCATATGAGAAGAGGTGCTAGCCTCAGTTCACAGCCAAATTTTAATGTTGGTAATTCCCTGCATTCCCCTAAAAATTTCAATTTGACACACTGCTTTATTCCTTTTGGCACTGACTCTTGTGCAATGTTGCTCTGCTCTGTTGAGCAGTTGCCTTTTTCACCCTACATATGACTTTTCAGCAGTAATGGACAATGTTATTGTCAGGTCCTAAAAATCCATCACCTGCATCTTTTATTGCTTTGCATAACTTTGTCTGGAGTCCAGCAGAGCTTTCGTTTTTTTCATATCTGTTATTCTTATCTTTCTGGCATCAAATTACAACTTCCCGGGACCTCTGTGGGTCTGGCCTTATTCCAAACAAGGCAGGAAGCTAGACAGTCTCCTTTAATATTCCATTGCATTTGTATGTAACTGCAAACTTACAGCAAAAAATCCCAGAAAACTGAAGAGAAATTAAACAGCCTAAAATGCTCATAGGTGATTACTGGGACTAACAAAAGCACTGCAGAACCAGGATTCCAAATCCTAACAACCGCAACTCCAGTGAACAACTGTGCAGTGTTTTCTGAGAACGTGCACACAGGTCTGAAGCAGCTGCAAAGAAGACATTTAAATGACGAGGGCATTTGCAACCCCAATGAAACTGTCATGGGAGAAGCTGTTGACAAATTAAAGCCACTGCTGCTACTCTTCCATTAGCTTCTGTGTCCTAAGCACATCCTGAGGTGGTGTTCCATGGCAAAACTCTTACCTGCTTAAAGGCTTATTTGAAATGGAAGAACCTTACATTAATATATAGTCCCGCTGGGTTACAGCTGGGAGGATCTTTTGGAATAAATATATTAGCTTTCTGTCTGAAAATAATTCATTTTCTTAAATATTCTCATCTCATACATAAATAATGTGTTAAAAAATATTCACCAGATGATTAGTATGGATGCCTTATTTACATTTCAGCAGGTTTCTGCAGATACGTGTGATTGGATTTTTTTGCTCTCAGACAAAGGGAAACCTTCTGAACAACATTCCAAGTATCAGCACCTCTTATTCTGAATAATTATTATTTTCTTTAAGCAAAATGCTACAATATCATTTCCAAAAGAGCACATTGGAGGCAATCCAACAGAAAACTCTTGAAGACCAGAATAACTGATGGTCTTTTTGGTCAGAACTGTACACTACATTTGAGCATTACAATGAGATCCAAACCAGAGATTCTGTGCTGTTCATAGTGCCCTGATCACAGGCACTCCTGTGCACTGCAAGAAGGGACAGCATTCAGAATAAGACTGCCTCTGTCACTAACTAAAACAAGCATCTTGAGTTTCCTGAGGAACACAACATCTCTCACTTACATTTCTGCACTTTTTCTAAAACAATCACAGCTAAAAGTCCAGTGTTCTAGGCACTGCAACTTGAAGCCTTTAGGAAGAAAAACCTCTTTGAAATAACGTTTAAGATCCTCTTTAACATTCTCTTCCTCTACCACAAAAGAAATTTTAAGTTAAAGCTGAAAATCTGGCTGGAAACCATGTCCTCAAATCAACCTACCTCTCTTAGCTTTGCAGGGAATCTCACACACTGTACTAATGCCATATGTGCCACAACACACAGGAATAATGGGGTGAGCTGAGGACAGTGTCACACCATACTGAGTTACTCTTAATTCAACATTTCTTCCTTGCTTTTAAGAGTGTAGCTCAGATCCTTGCCAAAATTGCACTTTTTTTTTTTAAATATACAGTGAAAAAAACCTGCAGCATGGAGAGCACAACTTCTGGAGACTGAAAAAAAAAGAGTTGCTGAAAGTGGGATGAATTCACCTCTTAAATGTGTGTCAACTGGAGAAACCCTGAAAGAAAGTAGAGGGAGAAAAGATAACCTGACGAGGAGCAGCAGACTTACACCTAAGAAACAGGCCCAGATTTCTGAAGTCCCCGGGCAGACCCAAAATGAAATCAGGTTATGCCTCAAAACTGAATGGCACCCAGCATTTCAGGTTTGCTATTACTGGATACCAGCAGCAAAGTGGAAAACATAGACAGCCCTTGAAACACTCCCAGTGTACAGCATTTTAATTATCCCTGTGCAGACTTCAGCATTTTCAGTTTATGGAGCTCCATGGAAGAAAAAAAAAAGAAAGTGCTGCCTGATTGTTTCCATTCTCCTGGTTTTGCACCCTTGCTGCATTTCCTGATGTGTCTTTCAGGAGCAGGGAGCAGATCTGGGGCACCGAGATCAGAGTTTGCTGCTCAGACACACGGAGAGTTCAGCGCAGGTCGGGGCCGGGAGCTGCCCGCCGTGGGGTGGGAACAACCTGCTCACACCGGTCCTGTTTCCCAGCACAAGCAGATTCTGGGTCTCCGGCATCACTTCAACCCAGATTCACTTTCTCCATGAAGTCATAATTCCGCTGCAATTTGCTGTTTGCACAGACAGGCTTCAGTCACAGCTTTGCCTAGATTTGAAGAAATGTTTGATACAATAGTTTCATCCAACTCTACTTTCAACTACTGATCTGAAAGCCCCTTTCCTTCTGAATCTTGTCGCACATTTTTTAACTTGTGTCATTTCTTATTCAAGTTCCCTTCAGATTTAGTCTCGTCTGAAGGCAGAATCAAGCTCTCTCTTTTCCTGGGAATGCATAGGTTATGTGACAAGATACACAAACAGTTTTGATCATCATTAAAATGTACTGCTACACAATATTGCAGTTTAATTAGCAGTAAAGTGAAATGAAAACTGTTGTACGGTGATTGTAACACGGCTTCACAGAGACTGAGGAGGGACTCTTGCAAAGTTCTTCATTTAATGGATGGTATTTCTATACTTATTTATGGCAGCAAAAGGGTGTGGGGATTTTTTTGGAAAAACTTCAGACAAGAACTGACAGGAATATTTTCAGTTTCTTTGACACTCGAAGAGTAGCTTAACTTTTGTGTTGCATACCTTTTATGGTAAAATGTGATTTTTCTCTTACTGCTCATGAGCAGGACTTCTTCCTGCTTCAGTGAGTTGCTTCCCTAAGTTCGCCCTGCAAGGGCAGCCCTGCACAGCTGCTGCTGAGCTGACTGCATGATCCCTCCTGAATCTGTAGTTGAAGCTGCTCAGGGAAGCGAGGTTGGCCTGGAACAGATGAGGAATGGCTTCACAAGACCACCTCCTATTACCTCAGGGGTCACCAGAGATGGGGCAGCTCCAATTGCAAGGGAGGGAGTGGACCTAAAAGGAGCCCTTATCATTTGCTGTCTACAAAATGATCTCCAGGCTCACTTTTCCCACACAGCCCCCTGCTTTCAGATCTTCAAAATAGCTTTGCATAGCCTGTAGCAAAGGAATGCAACACTCAAAGTACTGCAAAGCCTGGCACATACCTGGGTGTGCTGATGCGGATGGTGTGGCCTGGCAGAAATTCAGCTGTTGGCTGTGTAGTGCCATGGAAATGTCCCACACAAAAAAATTTGCTCTCTTCAGCTAGACTAACCTCCTGAGCCCTGCTGACCTACGCTGATTTATTCAGAAGATCACAGAACTGGGGCTAAATGAGGCTGATTTGGTGCAGCAGTCTATTAGAAATGACACTGTCTACTATTAAAGTAATACCAAGCGGTAGGAAGACAGTAATCATTGTAGCATAACTGCTCCCTTTCTTTCAAGGCATAACCTCACCTCAGCAAACAGGGCTTCTGACATTTGGAGGAGACAAAGAGGAGCCATGAGGAAGAGCAGGTCCCACACAGACAGAGATGGGGCTGAGCCTCCGACCCCGCTGTGTGGCAGCGCCTGCGCCAGGTGAAGCAGAAGTGCCGCTGGCTGGGATGAAAGAGGAGGGGATACTCGAGGGACTCTGTGCTCCAAACAAATGATCTCACTCCCAGCTCACTTTCTTCTCACAGTGAGCAAAAATCTGCAGAACAAGAGGCAAAGTCTGACTTGCAATCAATCTTCATTAAGAGTCAGATTCTTTCACTGCAGCTCTATAAACAGTATTTTTGTGAATTAAAAATAACATCATGTTAATTACAGCTCTGCGTTACCTTCTCTTGTTATGGCATGTTAGGCATACTCCTACTTTACAGAATGCCAATAACTCTTCACAATTTAGATTTCCTTTCGAGCTTCCACTTTACGGTTCCATCCTCAGTTAAAGAAACGGTCCTTCGAGATAATGGCACATCAAATATGCCCCCAAAGTTCCGTATCTCCTGCTTTCCAACCTGTGCCATATTGCGCATGAGATGAAATGGCACAATATTCCAAATCTGCCATCTACTTCAGAGTGTCATTTTTGAAACTGTTCCAAATTTTCTTCTGTAGTGATCT
This sequence comes from Pavo muticus, assembly GCA_016647715.1. Taxonomy (NCBI): domain Eukaryota; kingdom Metazoa; phylum Chordata; class Aves; order Galliformes; family Phasianidae; genus Pavo; species Pavo muticus. The sequence goes on along the minus strand of JACDJE010000014.1, from coordinate 1,241,599 downwards.
ATCATTATATCAGGTTCAGAAAAACAGAAACTCTGTAGTCCTGTATTATGTTCCTTCATTCTCAAACCTAGCTAAAGCTTCCGCCCTGGAAATTCAGCCCCTTGGTTGCCCTTGTGTACTAACAGTTGGGGGAGTGTGTAATATGGATTCATGCTGCACTCACACAAAGCAGTGTCTATGTCCTGTGATTGCATATTAGCGAATTATGTCTACTGGGTCCTCACATCATCTTGGTATGTTGCCCATGAATTCCAACAACATACGGTGCTGAACTTCAGCCAAGACATACAACACTGGGTACAGCTCAGTGCGGGTCCAATGGCAGCGCAGCGCAGCCCCACAGCCGACTCAGTCAGTTCTCATGGGGACCCCGATGGGCCAGGAAGCAGGCTGTACCACAGGAAGAGAAGGAACCAAAGGCGTGCCTCTGCCTGTGAGCCCACAGAAGGAATTCACTTTGTATTAAACCTGCCAGGAATTGGGGACAGTACAGAAGTATAGTCCAGTGTGGGCTATTGACACCCAGTGATGTATGTTGTTCCGAAAGCACCAGCACCAATAAGAGAGTTTATCCCAGGTTTTAGTATGTCTCGTGCTGCATTTTTTAAATCTAAAGCTGATAAGGAAGCAATACTCATCCTCTGTACATTTGTAGTGCCATCCCTGAAGCCGGTCCCTGACAGCAGCATTTATGAACTTCTTTTAATTGGACCCAGGTGACCTTCTTGACACCCAGGTCAGCACGTTCTATGGAGAGCTGTATTTTGATGTTAGGATGCAGTTTCCCAATGGAAGTTGTGAAATTCACGTCTGTAAATTCCATTTTGGGCATCTAACCACAGAAATTGTTCCTAACGACAAGAATGAGATGGGATCAAGACATTACATGCCAGCATAATTTTCCTCTCCTTCTCCCCCACTCCAGTGCACATTCAGATTTCACAAAACTTTGGTAGGAATTTCCATTACTCATTCAGCAGTAACCCATCTTTCAGAAGGACTGCTTTATTTGCAGCACTCACTATAAAAGACTGAAAATCGGGATTTTTTTCTTTTGCTTAAGAGGTGAATTCATCATTTCATGCCTAATGCACTTGTATAGAATCACAGACTACTTACACATACGGGTGCAGCCCCAAAGCAGTCTGAAGTGGACATAAACACAAATCTATTCACTACATAATTCCATTTGCTGCAAACCTTTTTACACATGAAGTTTGAAGTGCAGAGGGACTGCAGTATATTGGTGCATAGAAACACAGGCAGTCTACTTCAATGAATTCCTAACGAGGTAGAATAAGCATGAATTAGAGCTACACAGGCTGTTTGCAAATAAATATAAATATTAAACAACACAGAGATAGACAGCCCTGTGAGCCATTTGGGCAGAACAGCAATGAGTGCCATACGAGGATTTGTGTAGATAGGTAAGCGTGTTGAAAATGCCTCGACTACAGAACTATTTTAGATGGAGAAGCTGGAACTTAATGCAGAAAGAGCAGGGCATGTGGGAATAAATAAGCAAATTTCACAGAAAGAAAGAGTGAAAGAAAGAATGAAAGAAAAAAAAAGCAAATTCCCCTACAGGTTTAGCTGATATTGTCAACAAGCATCATTCTTACTGCTCTCTCAGTATATGTCAAGTCCTCTATTGCTTCTAATCTGTTGTAAGCTATATTCTCCATAGACAGATATAACACCAGAGGAGAACATTAAGACCACCTATTCATATTTTTTTGACATCTGAAGTACAGTCAGACCTCAGTAGGACTTCAGCTTTGGCACAGAGTGAATCTGTGATCTTATCAAATATGCAATCCCACATAAAGCAACTGCTGAGCTGCACAAGAGTCACATAAATATTAAAACGTTCAGAATGGTTAACTCATCAAATGAGCTGCCTATCCGGACAGATGGACGGAAGGACTGAGGAATATATCATGCAGAATCTTGAATTCAGACCGTGCGAAGGAAGTGCTCTAAGAATGAGGCAAGCACGTACCAAAAACCGCACGCTCCCTACATATGTGGTCATCACTGCCTTTTAATCAAGGAAGGTTTAAACCGAATTTCCCTGGAGTGTGATTGCTAAGAAGAACATGATGGAGGGGTATGTGTGAGGGTGCTGATCGGAGAGCCGACATATTTCAGAGCTGCTATGAGCCTGCAGTGATCCTATGGGGAAAAACACAGGCAGAGAGAAGATGTGTTATTCTGTAAACAACACATGAAGGCTATCCGGGGAGCAGGGACTGCAGCATTTTCCATCCTCCTGCCCATGTAAGCAGGTGGAGCCATCTTTTACCAAACCTAAACACATTCAAATGAGGACCATTACTAAACTGCTCAGAACATTCGGGAAGACAACGTAACAACGTAACAATTTTTCACGTAAATTAAACATCATTTGGTGGTATTTTTTTGGCTGCTTGTTATGAGAGGAACCGAGCATCTGACACACGCATTTATTAATTTAACCTCAAAAAGAGAAGATAATAAACATTTTGCAGAGAGGAGGCAGGAGGCACTGAGATGTACATGGCAGCTTTTGAGAGGTTCCCAATCAGCCCCGCTTCCCACACGGGGCAGTGCTGCCGAGCTCAGACAGGGCATCCCACAGGGCATCCCACAGGACATCCCACAGGGCCTTCCCTCTGCCCCACATCGGGGCAGCTGCGCGTACCTCTGCATCAGCATCCCCACGGTGCTGAGCACTGCTTGGAGATATGGGCTTATTTTAAGCCTAAAGGGAGAGCAAACGAGGAGCACCCTGTCCCCCAGGCTGCCATTGCCACATCCGATCTGTGTGGCTCTGCCCAGCGGGTTCCTGCCGAGGGAATGCGGCTGCCATGGGCGGCCGAGGGGATGCAGCGGGGAGCAGCCTGGCAGTACCATCTAGTGGGTGCTGCCTCGCACAGGCAGCGCTTCCAGGGAGGAAGGGAGAAAGGAGGACAGAGAGCAGAGAAATAAAACATTCTTTATCACTGTTCTTGACAGGTATTATATTGTACTATAGTGCCATTTGTTTAGTTACTGCTACAGCAAGTGCTGTGCAGAAATCTTATAAGCAGCCATATGGCACCTCTGAATGAAAGCCATTATGCTTTTATGAGTAACCCACACTGTCTCTGCGAGGGGAAAGAACCTCCGTTTTCACCAAATGTCATTTTCCTATTCTGAAAGGAAGAAAATATTTCTGACTTCCAGTGAACTCCGCGGAGTGGAGCGGAGCCCCTCCCGGCAGCGCGGGCAGAGCTGCGCCCAGCAGAGCATCCCGCGGACAACAGGCCTCGGGTCCAGCGCTGCTGCTTCTCAGCCGTGCCGCATTAAGCAGCGCTGCTGGTATCTGATACCACTCTCTGTAGTTACTAGTTCGTTAACATTGTGCAGTTTCCCGTCTGTTGCATCTGACAGCTATTGTCCAGCCGCTCTTAGCATTATTTTTAAAGAGAGTAACAGACCTTTGGAAATGGAAAACACGTTCCCTAAACGGTAAAAATAACAAGTCGTTAAAAATTCCTAATACCTGAATGAAATATCTGAGCTGTGCCTCTTAAATTAACTCCATACTTCTGCTGTGTAGAGCAAAAGCTTTTCTAGGGATTGGAAAAAAAACACTTTCTTCTCCACTAATTTCTATTTCCAACCCTTCTGTGTTGCATTAGGAGTGGTACGCTGTGTTCTGGGGATTGGGCTGCTAAATACTGAATAAGGGTCTGCGACTTGCGAGTTGGGAAGTCACAACCGAATCAATATGTGTGAAAGGAAGAGAAATATTTCTGCGCCACATATAGAGGGCTCAACTTGTTTTAAAACTGCATGTTGTATGCCTAATTTGCATGTAAAATGATGGTGATTGCAGGCACAGTTGCAGAAAATGCAAATGCAGATTAGGCATGGAAAGAGGAAATATTTGTGCATGATGGCCACTGAAGGCATCAGTCCCTGCTCCGCTTTGGGTACATGTACATAGATTATCTCTACTTGGTTCGTTTTTATGTTTTATACATCGATTTCATTTATCAAAGGAAAAATAAAGCTCTAAATAAAATAAAGCCTCTAAGGAGACACTTTGTAAAAGTAATCTAAATAATCTCACTTTACTGCTCCAGATAATTAACACTCTTCAGCAAGAACTTTCCTCTAAATATCAGTCTTCTTTTTAGAGAGATTTGCCATTTTACTGCATTCATTATGTACACCGCACTAAAGTCAAGCCATGTACCAGAAATACTGCAGGGATCACGCGGAATGTAATTGCTCTAATGCTTTGCATATTTATGTTTGAGACCTTTTTATGAAGTGTTACTTTAAAAAAAGAAGGATCAGTTCATCTTTAAAAGGGAGTGATTGATTGCTGCCAGTCAGGCATTCCTTCATTCTTGGCTCCTCTCTTAGTCTCTGTAATAAGTTTTTCACGAACACCAGCCCGCTATTAAAGAACGGTATTCATCATAAGCCAAGCAGAGAGGAGGCAGACTTTGATGGGCACAATACCATATTTCAATCTACAGTGTCCTTTTTGTTAATCTTGATCTGCTGCCTCATTAGCGTTGAGCAAAAATACACAAAGCCTTTTGTAAATATTAATCAGAAATGTACAAAATCCCTTTCCAGACTAAATTACTTATTATTGGGCTCTCTCCAGGTGATAATATCTAACTAAAAAATTCTGTTTGCCTAAACTGTGGGAGAAAAATACCTTTTTTTATGTACACGCTATGTAGCACTCTTACAAGGATGAGTGTTTTAAGTAAATGCATTTTTTTCCACTCTTTTCCTTTTTTTAACATCCATCCTTCACAGAGAGGCAATATGCAGCCCTGCTGTACATGGTAGGCTGCAGCATTCATCTGAGCAGTATGAGGTTTAAATTCCTGATATCGAGGTTTATTTCTGGCACTGCTGATTAATATGAGAGTGCTTTTTCATGTTTTCCTGCTAAGCTTAAACTTTATAGATGTGAGGCTGTGACTTAAGACGTCCTGAATTAGCAACACATGCTTTAGGCTAGTAAATATGGCACTACAGAGGAGTTTGCCTAATCACGGTCCAGATGGGTTCCAAAACAGGACTTGGTCCTTTGTACTTCAGAAGATCTCTGTCATGATAATAAAATTTCAGGATTTTGATGCTGTTGTTAGTTCTTGAGGGTTCTTTTCTTTCTTCTCAATTAACTTACAGCATTTCAGATGTTTGCAGCAAGGTGATCCCCACTGCTGCTGGTGAGATCCAACAAAATGGCAGTCCCTCGCACACACACCAGCTTCAGCTTATGAAATGATTCTTTATATAATTAATGGTACAAGGCCAAAGCTGAAACCTTGGGAAGCTTGGGTTCAAATGCTGCCCCGTTCAAGCATTCCCTTGAAGTTTGCAATGAACAAAAAAAAGCCATCTGTAAAACCTGGAATAGTCGCATAACTTCTAAAATCAAAGCTGAAAGGTCGCTGTCTTCAGAACCTCTTTGTTAGCATAAACAATATAAATGCTGTTAAAATCATTCTCCAGAAACCATTTTCATAGCTGTCACTGGGCCCAATTCTGCAAGCACTTCTCTGAGGAAAACTGGTTCCTTTAATGGAGTTACCCTTGCTAGTGGAGCTATTCGTTGTGCAGGTCCTTTCAGAATTAGCTCCGATTATAGATAATTTATTGGAGCAAAAAGACTTTTGTGCTTTTCTAGCAAAACCATTTCAGGCAGAGCTCATCTTAAAAGAAAGGACTGAGCAAGCATTTGTGTGACATTAGCAGCTGGACAGTTTGTAAGTGAAATTAATGCTGTGTTGGTATTTTCATCAAATAACTACAGCCCATTTGATTGTAAGCACAAGGAGACACGGCACTGGTTTTGTTGGTGCTTACACAACACCCAGCCCTCCTGGAGCCCAGGAGTCCCAGTCCTATGGCTGTTAAAAACATTACTGTCACCCACCACTAATTCTGCAATGACTGCATCTCTAATCACAGCTTTCCATGCAAACGTGAGAGACTTTCCATGGATTTGTCTGAAGACTCTGTGGTAACTGCAGTCAAAATAAGCACAGAAACCCCTTGGAAATATATGCGGAATCAGCTTTCTGAATTGTAGTTCTTGGTGTTGGCTGACTTGTTTGCAGCAGTTATTTTGCGTACATTTTACCTCCCTGAGATTGCATTTGAGTCGTCCTAAGTGCTACTCTGATGGCTTAGCAATAAGAGGCACCCTTCACAAGCACATTAAACTACTGATAAGTTTCCCTACCCAGCCAGCCAGCCGAAGTCTCCAGAACCAGAGTTAGCAAAACACAGCAGAATTATTTCATTTTCTTTTCCTCCATTGATACCGTTTTCACAACCAGGCATAGCCTGGCAAAATAGTTCTAATTGTTTATTTGAATTGATAGCAGCATTTCTCTAAGAATGCACAATGCTTATGAAGAACAGTTCTGTTTCGCTCTTACAGTACGAGTGTTTTACCTTCATGGCTCTAAATCATGGGATCCATAAAGCAGAGAAGTCAAGGGTAAAGCTATCTGAAACTTTATCTCCTAAAAGAAAGCTGATGACAAATGCTGGGTTCCATTTTTGTATCGTGTTACAGTGGATTAACAAAGATGTTTCATTAGAAAGCAATCAAGAAGGCCACTGAGGAAGCCAGTAGTTATACTTGCAAAAGACACTTCAGAAGGAGAGGACTGGCTTTTAACTGGGCCCCGGAGAAACAACTGCATGACGAAAAGGAAAGAGCTGCCTCACCTGAAACAACTACTTTCCCTTGACCCCCAGTTGGAAGTGGAACAGAAAACAATGTTTCTCTGAGCTTCAAAACCAGCCTGCTTTCTTATTTTGAATCATATTTCTGTATTTCTTAATTTCATCAAGTTTAAAGTAGAGAGCTGCCATGGGCAGGCTGGTACTCTCCAGAGCAAAACCCCACTGATGTTCCTAAACAGGAGTCTGGGGGTCAGCCAGAGACAACAACAGTCTGGCTGCTTATCCAGGGCACTCAACCCAACCAGAGACACTCCTAAGTGTTCTTTTTCTTGCAAACTTCAGTTTTCTACCTGACAGAGAGAACGGGCTGCAACTTTAATTTCATTCCTCTCCTCTGAGCAGAGATGTCCTCAGTTAGCAAGGACTGAGCATCTGCTTTCAGGATGACTTACTCTCCTCTGTAAAAATACCCAGCATTAGGTCCTTCCTTAGAACCAAATGCTGTGAAATAAAAGAGTGTGCAATCAGTTCAAAATGACTGTAATTAGGCAATCAAATAGCCATAGGAAGCAGAAATCATCAACGTCGATAGCCAGTACATTTTGTCAGTGGATTTACTTTTAAGGTTTTTCTTTCTTTAAATACAACCCTAAGATAACAGACTAAAATTTAAAAAGGAATAGTATCAATTCAACAGAATCCTTCTTATGGAGATCTCTGAACACTGCCTATTAGCCCCAGCAATTACCTGAAGGCTCCAAGCCTGCCCAATGTCTGCGCCAACTCTCCTGGCCAGCAAGGCATGCCCAGGGATGAAGAGCTGTGTGCAGGGTGTGCAAAGCACCACTGCAAAACACACAGCACCTCTCCCTGCATTTCCATAGCAGGAGGGGTAGAAATATCTGTCAAGTTCTAAGTTAAAATCTAGGAAAATCTCAGTGTACAATTAAATAAAACTCATCAAAAACATGACCAAACCATATCCTTCCTGTAATAAAAAGAAGGCAAACAATATGCCCTTACACACGTTTATGCATACCTTTGTAACTGCAGGCTTCCTGCTCAGAAGTTGCCCTGCCAAGAATCATGCATCCTGTGATGAAATTTCTCAATAAATAAAGTGACTTCATTATTGAAAAGCTTAACTGTAGTCGTGTGTGCAGTTTTAATGCAGTACCAGCCCTAAAGTGCTGATGAGAGAAAACCCAGATGCAGGAGACGTTCAAGTTGGAGCCAGGACATTTTAAGGACTGCAAAGTTTCATTAGCTGAGCTGTGGATCGATTGGTAGATTAAAACACTGTATTTGTTCACGGTGGAATCAGCTCCTCTGCTGGTGTAATCAGCACAGGGGAATGTAAATCTCTGCCTTAGCTGAGGATCAGGCTCATGATTTATTGTGTCTTGTTATTCTCAGCACACGTAACAAAACGAGGGGGGACTTGGGGTATTCACAGGTAGATCACTGCCGTTTCACCTCTGGGACTGAAGTTGTTTGTGGGGACTCAGGGATAAGGGCTGGATGGATTCCAGGTTCATTTTGTAGCCTGATTTGTGGTTGAAACACGTTAAGCCTAAATATTAAGCAAATACATCAGAGGAGGATTTACAGCTGTCCAAGGACACAGTAAACTGTAACACAAGCTCCTAGATCGTATTAAATTTGTATCCCCAGTTTCTTTTGCTAGGGAATAGAACAAGCAAATCAAGTAATTCCTGGGACACATTAAGGATAGGCTTGCAATAAATTCCCTCAAACTCAATTGTCTGTGCCCAGACTGGAGCCATCAGCTCCTATTTGAGGCTTTGGTATTCTGAAACTTCTTTTTTTTCTGGAAAATTTCTAACAAAGCATATTCTTTTGACTTCCCAGCAACAGAGAGGACAAAGAGACATTTTAAATTGAGTCCAAAGGGCGTTAAACTACCTCCCACCCATCCCCAGCATTATTACAAGTAATAGACTGTTGGTGTGCTGGACCTGTTTTAGCGGATGAATCACTGCTCAGTTTTGGCCCCAGCGGAGAGCTGCAGACACTGAACTGTGTGGGAAGTCAGCTGTCAGGCTGATGCAACAAGTCAGAGTTTACCAATCTGTTCTCAGAAAACCGCAGCTGGCAAAATGTTTCATGTTACGTCAAAGTGCCGAAAACAAGGCAGGAAGAGAGACATACCTCTGCTTCCATCCCCGCAACTGCAACGCTCCAACACCTCCCTGCACACAGACAGCGCCTTTCAGGGGGATTTGCTGGCACTATTCTGGCAAACCACTTCAGTGGAGGACTTAGCTTGCTCCTGAAGCAGGATCCAGACATCTGCAAGTGCAGCCCAGGCCCCCCATACACATGTGAGGAGGGTAGATCTATCAGAAGGGCATCCAGATCAGTTAACAGACGCTGCCTGAGGTGGGCCGCTGCCAAAGGCCTCGAGCAGCTGCCTGGGACTGCCCTACAAATGGGCTCCAGGCCAGAGCTGGCTCACTCCTCTTGTCTTCCAGACACCTCGCTAGGGCTGCAGGGTGGCATCTCTCCCCTGCCAGCACCCAGTCTGGAAGATGCTCCTGAGAGGAGTAACTCTTATATACAACTCATTACTCATAAAAATGCTGCTGATGGAGCAGAAACATTACTTTTCTGGCAGTAGCCTTGCAGGACATGAGGGACTCAGGTCTATTCACTCCTTCACCCTGAAGAGTTGAATCCACGTCCTCTGGGAGTGCCCCAAACGATCCTATTTTTGCTCTTCTGTAAAAGCTGCTGTGCTACACACAAAAGAATTCATACTTCACTGGACTGGAGAGACACAGAACAATCCTGCATCCACTCTCTGCTCCCAGAACTTTACAGCTCCCTTCTTTGAAATTTCTAGGCAAAATTTAGAAACAGTCCTGGGAACCAGGTCAGCATTCATAATTTATCCTCATAAGAAAGCCGTCCCTATGAGGTGACAAAAGGGTCTTCCTATTTTAGTTTTCTCTCTCCCTCTCCTGCTGTATCAATTAATCTAAATATCTCCCGAGCTGCAAATATTCGGCTAACAGAGTGTATGTTTTCTCAAGACCCCAAGAACACGGTTGGTTAAAATGCTCTCCTTGAAAGCAGATGACAGTATGGATTTTTGATACTGGCACTTTGATGTCCTGAACCCTGGGAGAGGATGGAGCAGTGATTCTGATAACCGGCTCTTGTGCACGCCATGCTTGCAAAGAAAGCGGCCATTTGTGCTGGATTTTGCAAGGAGCCCGGTCATGTCAGGGTGTTCACACCTGCCCTGGGAATGCCAACCCTACGAAGACCTGCAGGGACAGTTGGCAAATCCAGTTCAAGCTTACGAAGGTACAAAGGGCAGAAATATTCAACCTTCTCATGCAAAGCATTCACTAAATACACTGAAATAAGAAGTTCAACCTCCTAAAGCATTTAAGGTCACAAACTGAGTAACCAAAGGAGCGTAGGCACTTCCAGGAATAATGTGGTATCTCACTGGTCTCAACTTTGCCTTTAAGCATCAAAACAGCGCTCAAATCCTACTTTAAGTACCCAAATCCTGCACTGGATTTAATCTTGAAGGCTTCATTTTTTATTTCAGATGCGATCCTGAATTGTAAGCAAAGACATCTATTATAACATGATGGAATCCCGGGCACACAGATAGGGCTCCAGTGATAAAAAAGAGGGAGGTTTTGGTGTAAGGCAATATGCTGGGGAGAAGCACACAGCGAAGAGAAAAATAACGCACCCTTCACACACTCCCACCTTGGAGGATCTCCACTGGAAAGCAGAGGAAGAAAGCCCGGCCTGCCCTCCCTCATGCTCTCTTTTACTGGTTAATATCTAGATAATTTTCAGCAGGAACGCTGACATGTTCTGGAAAGCAAAGATTCAAAGCTCTGTAAGTCTGTTCTACTCCAGGAAGTCTGGAGGAGCCACAGGGAACTGGATTTTTGCTTTCTGAAAAAATGTTGACACCTGTTTTCCTGACATTCTTGATGCAGATGTTCCAGCCAGGATGTCAGCACGGATGCTTGCAAAGCTGGAGCGAGAATGGCAACGAGATGAATGGACCTAGCCAGATGAATATGGCAAGAATCTTTACAGTGAATCTGGATTTGGCTACAAGACTCAGAAAACAGCCGTTTGTTTCAGTTTTGGGTTCTCTTTTATATGAAAGTCAAATGCAGTGAAATCCCTGGAATTAAATGCTTGATGACTGAACATATCCAGTTGGAGGGATTGTACGCTGGAAAGGGTGAGACCAACTTCATTGATGTGAGGGGACATAATGAATGAGGCTGAATGCAGATATGTTACACTCATCATTAACCTTAAATGAAGCCTAGAAAAAACCCACAAGTTTCCTATTTGCTTTCAAGTGCTGGATATCTGGCACATAATGAAGAAAACAACAGAGGGAATATTTTTTACATATTTCATTGGAGAAGGAAGACTGCTAAGTGTGTGAAAGAAGAATCTTTGTAACTAAGTGAAAATCAGTCCTTCCCATATTCTTTACACAATGCAAGCCTTTAGTGAATCAGCTCTCATCCCACCAGGTGGGATATTAGCAATGTGCAAAATAGAAGTTAACCCAAATAGAAATCAGCAGTAACACTAGCCACATCCCAGCACCCACCACAAAAACTTGCCTCCCTTCTTCCACCCTCGCCACAGTTACATTCACATTATTCTTGCTGTCCTCCCCTGCCCATCTGACAGTGGTTTCCAGGAGGAATTGCCACCCAAAAGGAGTCAACATAAGGCCATGCCAAACTCTGATGTGTTACACTGCACGCATTTAAACATCCTGAGACCAACCACCTGCATGGAGGATTACTACACTTAGGCTTCTCTTACACTGAAATCACCAGGTATTCATTGTCCCTGAAGGCTGGATTGGCTCCCAAAGCCCTGACATTTCCTCCCACTGACGCATCTTGCCTTCATTTGTTGGTTCCCCCCTCTTTCTGGCTCTTGCTATCCAGCATTATTCAGAAGGAAGACAGGCTGCTGTGCCCACTCAGGGTGCCTTTAACTCGAGTGAGGAATCTGCTTCTGTGCAGGGCTGGTGACAATCTGTAAACTCTTCGTGAAAGAGACCGTATCCTGTTACGTATTTATACTGTGTGTAGCACAATGAGGTCTTAATCCTGACTGAATGCTGTTATATTGTAAGCAATAGGTATGATAGGGAGGAAATCGCAGCACATTGATGGAAGAGAGGAGCTGCTCTTGCCATTTTTTAGCAAAGATGTAGTATAGGAATACTACCACAGTAACCTAAAAGCAGCCTATGGAGTAGGCCTGCCTCCTTGTAGGGAATATTATTCACTTTTTGTGTAATCCCACCACAAATCTCTTGGGATACGTTTTGTTTTTTACAGCTGTACCTGGGGGACGAGCAGGCTGGTGACATAAACAGGTTCAGGTTCTAACAGCCTGGGAGCCTGTCAGCAATTAGCGAGAGCTCCGTAGCTGTGCTTACGCCCTGTGGCTTCGTGTGAGAAACCGGAGCTACCAACAAGCAGAAATGTTTCCTCACTGATTTTGTCATGCAAGTTTTGCAGCGACATTTTGAGATATTTTTTGCCTTCAGAGAGTCTCTTACCTGAATGTGGGGTCAGCTCTAATGCTCACAAAACCTACACACACGTACCAGGTGTATCAGTGTTCGGGGGCTGAGCTCTGCGATGCTGTAACAGCATCCAACGTCAGCCAGTTAGATGGAATAATTTCTCCTTCAGATTGCTATCCAAATTTTAAAAAAATTCCCTTGATTACTCCTGTCCTGCTCCAAGAAGTTCAGCTGAGGGCACGGTTTCTCATAAAATACTTAATTTCACTCTCTTGCTTGGGGTCTCTTAAAGTCACTTTTTAATATAAATGTAAAATTGTATTTGCATGATACACTCAACTGCAAGTAAGCCTGCAATCTGGAGGATTGACTAAAACACCTTTAGTACCTAGATTTTAATTTCAATTGATACTTAAAGCTTTATTATATTTCCGATTTTGGATGACTGAATTTTAACTCAAAGAGCCACACAGCAGTTCTCCCGTATCAGCGGTCTGAAAGCAATGCAGAATACGGAAGGGAGACTGACATTTGAAAATAAAATATGTCATTTCAATTGAAATTTTATTCGAGTTCATCAGTAAGAGCCTTACTGAATAGCAACAGCATTTGTTACATCTGAAATGGAGTCCAACACTGCCTGGAAACTAGATTCCACTCCATTCTGAAAGAAAAAAAAAAGCACAAAATAACTAGAAAACCACATTGGACCAGATTTCCTACCATGGACATTGTTACAAGCAATAAGACTAGCACTCTCATGTCTAACCACATGGCTGTTCTCCTAATTAGCTGGGATCACAGAATTGTGTCTGAAAAAGCAGAAATCATATTTTAAAAATAGGCCTCAGATGCAACATTTTCCAAGCTTCAGCTTCCAATGCAACACCTACGTGAAAAAGCCAGATTTTCAAAAGAAACTCCCAAACTCCTCCTGTGCCTGGGAGGTGGGACCCCAGCAGAGCACAGCTAAGAATCTTTCCATGTCATTGGGTTCCTTAAATTATCCCTGGATTTCAAGCAGGCTAACCCTGAAATCCACTCACTCCTTATGTTCCCACATGGCAAATGATGTATGGGCAGTTTTTCCCAGACAAAATCTGCCCCTGAAGTTTAAAAACATGGCACTTCTTTAGGGGTGGGGGCTCGGATAGGACTTGGAAGTTTTGTGTCTCTTTGTTACATCTTGTGGGTTCTGTGTTCATCTTTGTCATCCATAAAGCTGGTCCATCATCTGAAACGCTTTACATAAAAATGCAGTGCAGATGAAAGCTTAGCTGTGGGTACATTCATACAGACACACACACAGTGTGGGCACATCATACACACACAATGTATGTGTGTGCATACGTACCTATAATCCAAGCTAATGTGCCAAAATCTCCACACAGAAGCACACGTGTAACATCTCAGCCGATGCCAGCGGAGTCAGAATTCAGCCTTTGGGCCATTGTTTTAAACTGCAAAACTCATTTCATGCAGGAAAACAAAAACAAACAAACAAACCAAACCCCATCTCATCATGGAACTTTTAAAAAACTCTTTCCCTCGAGCAAAATGGCTGTTTCCCCTCCCACGTAAACTGGCAGCCAAGTCAGGAACAGTGCTGAAGACTTCCCATGCCTGCAGAATCAGATACAAAATTTGCAGGAAGGCTGGCACTTATTTTCTCACAACAGTTTGTTCTTCACATATTTCACAACTTTTAAGTTCCTTAATGTAAATTGGAATCATAAATTTTCCCTCCATGTGTTTTATTGACTTTGATCTCCACATTAACACCGTGTATGAAATGGGGTGCTAAATTCAGCAAACTGGTTGCTGTTCTGCACAGGTAGCTGTCCCCTTTCTCCCTGAACACCCCAGTGTTTTCATGGGTCATCCTCTCTCCTATGATCAATCCTGCCCGAATTAGTGAGGGCAGCTCATATGAAAATCTAGAGATGGTTCAGCGGGCAGGGGATCTACAGGAGAGCTTGATGGCTACAGGCTTATTCCTTAACTTCGGGCACCATCAGGTCTTATCCTTGTTTAGGTGCCCAGACTTCCAGGAGTCTGCAGGTAAGTCCCTGCCGAAGGGCTGCCTCTTCCCAGCAGGACTTCTGTGCATAAATCCATTACAGACTGTAGAGAATTTGGGAACGAGACTTATACATAACCATAAAATGAATGTGCTTTGAAAAAAGCTGCAACTCAGTTTGGCTTTCTCTCCTTCTCCCCACTCCACATCCTCAAATGCTCTACAAACACAACGTTATAGTATTTACAAATGAAGATGCTGAAGGAAAATAGAGTAGAAACATCATTATTTTACCGTATAGAAAGCACATACGTCTGGTCAAGAGGTCATGTGGAAAAGTAGACAGCGATTAGATGCACCTGGATTACTCAAGAGATACTTCCTGTGAATAAAGGACTTGGAGATTGGCTTGGATAAGGTGCTGAAAGCCACAGGAAAGCCAGGAGTTAGAAGGTGAACTTCTGCAAGCTAGACCCTTAAGTGGTGTCTCTGTATAGATGTAGCAGCACGTGGTTGATTGGTTCTAGGGATTTATATGGGGGGAAGCTTTTTGGACTTAGAAATCATAGCATCACAGAGTGGTTTGGGTTGGAAGGGACCCTCAAGATCACCTCCTTCCAACCCTCTACTATGGGCAGGGACACCTCCCTCTGGACCAGGTTGCTCACAGCCCCATCCAGCCCGGCCTTGAGTGCTGCCAGGGAGGGAGCATTCACAACCTCACTGGGCAACCTGTTCCAGTGTCTCGCCATCCTCACAGTGAAGAATTTCTTCTTAATATCTGGTCTAAATCTCCCCTCTTCCAGTTTAATGCCGCTTTCCCTGTAGGCTCCCTCCAGGTCCTGGAAGGATTAAAGTATTAAAAGAGCATCTGAAATGATTTCCCTAATCGAATTTCTGTTCTCTTCATGTCCAAATACTGTTTAAAGTAATTTAATTTCCCATCATG
Organism: Pavo muticus; assembly: GCA_016647715.1. NCBI lineage: Eukaryota > Metazoa > Chordata > Aves > Galliformes > Phasianidae > Pavo > Pavo muticus. The sequence continues at coordinate 1,226,365 of JACDJE010000014.1, read as the reverse complement.
CTAACAATTTCTGTCCAATATCTTCCCCACTAACTAACATCAGGTGCGTGCATCTTTTTCCATCACATATTATGAATTTTCCTTTGCAAATTTCATTACTGAGGCTGGGGATAAGGATCTGCATTTACTTTTCTTTTTTTTTTTTTTCCTTTTTTTAAAAAACAAGGTTTGCAGTGGTTCGGTTTTATCAGGACCAATATTGATTGTGACATACTCGCTTATTCCAAAACGGGCTGTAAACCCACATAACTCTTTAACTGCCAAAGATGCTTTTTCAATTTTTTTTTCCTTAAACAAACTCACTTGGAGCAAAACATCACATTGCATTTTTCTCTCCCTCCCATGTAAGGTTTTGCTTGGAGTTACATTTCTCTGTCTCTAAGCAATGGATAAGAATCAAGATGCACAATGTGGATTCTGTTCCTAAGACAAGAGCAGCAGTATTTTTGCTGTGCTAACTCAGCACATGCATTGCTCCACAACCTTTCTCACATTTTAGATTCCTTTGACCTAAACAAATCTTGAACAAATCCGGCCGGTCACCTGTGTGCATCATCAATCAATGTGTGTAATATCTGCACGGACTATCCATCTCTGAGTGTTATACATGCAGGATATGTATTCCACTACCATCTTCTGCAGTTAGATCTCACAACCTGCAGTACAGGTGATTTCAAAAGAAAGTTTAAATCTAGTGTTTGCCAGCATATTTGTGAAGACATTATACATTTTTTCTGAACATAAACTATGGAACTCATTTCAGGAAGGCTAAAATTTTACTGTGTATAATGAGCATCTGTAATTTAATGGATTAATCAGAAAGCCAGATCAGCAATTGCCTTTTTCAATGACTGTGCTATTTGTAGCACAATGGGATCCCAGCATAATATAAAAGTTTGTCAGCACTAATGATTTATCTTCTACCTGATTACAAGGCAAAGGTGTTCTCATTTACAGTCAGTATCTGGAGACACAAATATTCTGGAATGCTTTAAGGAGCACAGCTAACTGGGTACTTCAGTACCATCATGCTTTGAGGCGTATGAGGGCATATTGGGCTATCAGACATACCCATGAGTGACACTGAAAGTATGATGCAGAAGAGGAGTGGTCCTGAATTTTAGTAGGATTTCGGAAAGGAATGCTAAATGGATCCTATGTGCTGATTTTCATGTTGCTGATATTCCTATTACAAATAAAATCTCTGCCCACTGTTTTCATGCCACAGTAAGGACTGGAAATTCCCTGCTCGGTGTCCTTGAAGGCAGTTAGTTCCTGTAAACAACAGCAATGAGCAACAGATATTCACAGTATTTTCTTAAATCATTTAATTGCTGTTGGAAATTATAGAAGTACACTCCGTGTTATACCAAATGCACCTGATTTTGGTCTCAGTTGAACTGCAGGCATTTTTGCCAGAATATTTCCCAGGCCTCTCAGAAATTTTGCTTTGCTCCAAGACCAGTAAGAATAAAATCAGCTCAGCCCCAATTTGAAGCTAATCTTAAGTCTGCAAATTAAAAACACACAGAACATGCAGTTGTACCACTCTGTACAACACTGGGTGGCTCTTACTCACTTAGCCTGAAATTCACTTTGACTTTTCATTTATTTTGAGTCAAGCCAAACCAAGTCCACAGGAACTAATACTGAAGGAAAGTGTTGCATTCGATTCTGCAAAGAAAACGGCCACATTTCACGTGGCACTCATCATTTCCTGGCCTAATCTACCCATAAAATCACTAGTTAATTTTTGTATGACTATTTAAAATGCATTTCCACTCTTGTGGCTCCAGCAGCTTCATGTTTTCCCACTCCCAAACTTACTCCTCCAACTTTCAGGCAGGATCACAGGTAGCTTGCAGAGGATCCTGCTGACATACGGCATGATTAAAGTGCTTCACAGATTAACCAACAAACACAAGAAAAACAACTTGTAGTTCAGAGGTGTTAAAACAAATAAATAAGTGGACCAAAAGTAAACATAACAAAAAGCACAAGAAACTATTTCCCTCAGGAGACTTAAAAGAATAAACTTAGAAACTGTGTATGTAGCAGAAAAACTGTCAAAAGCCTCCGAAAAAAGTCCGAAATTTAGGCTGCTCCCTAAGAGCAAACTGTGCCTTACACAAAGGCTCTCCTTTTATAGGTGGAAGAGGTCATACTTGATAGAGGAATAAGCAATCAATTCAATCACAGTTTGTCATCTCCATTAAAGTCTCTGCCTGTCTGCAGTCACTATGACCTCATATCCTCCTGAAATTACCAAAGGAAATGCCTCCATAAAGTAATACAGAGAACAGAGAAAATACAGCCCCTTCACAAGTCTTTTTCTTTGCTGTCAATTATCTTAATTGACTCTACCTGTCTACTAATGTTGCCCAGTACAGTCATCTGACCCTTACATTATTACAGATGTGTTCAGGTACTTTTCAAGAGTGTAGCAGGATTTCATTTGTATCAGACATTATGTTCAAACCCCAGATATTAATCTTAAAAATCAGTGAGACCCTCTTTGTTGGGATTCCAGCAGGCTTTGAATCAGACCTAAAATGAACTGCAAATGCTCTTTGTCATTTTTCTTTTTCGGCCTAAAACTCGTGGATCCCTTTGGGTCCCAGGACTATTAATAAGTTTTCCAAAGAAGCTAAAAGGGATTAAAAGAATAAGATGAAAAGTGAGGTTTGATTTCACAACTATACGAGATATAGAGCTTACCAGATCTACAGCCTACAGATGGAATAAAAAATAGCCCCTCTTCCTATGATAAAAGAACTCCTTATTTCCATTGTATCTTAATATTTTATTCCCCAAGTTACTGGAAACTGTCAGGCAGATGGATGAATGCTTATGAAATGCAGACCTCAGGACAGAGTGTATTATACTACAGATTGGCTTCTGTGAGAATAACCCTGTGAGCAACTGATGCCATCAGTGGCAACAGCCTCCCACATATCCTCAGCTCAAGGAATTTTCTGTAAGCTGAAACCTTCCCTCGGTGCTCAGTGTTGATGTCCTGTTTCTGAATCATCATCTGCACCTTTTCTGTTCAGTAACGCTATTCAGGACAGACCAGGGCAGCGCAGGACAGTTCTGCAGGAGACCCCCAAGTGCTGTGGGCAAGTCCTGGCAACGCACCCTGTTTTACTGTTCTGGTTATGCTGTGTGCTTTTATATCATCCTCTTTTTGTAGCTCCCAATGACAAGGGCAGAATTCTGATGAAGAGAAAAAGCTCTTTCAAACTTTATTTGTAATTTTGACACCAAAGAAAAATCAAAAGTAATTATGTGTTATTGCTTAAAACTTGAAATTAGCAGCAAATGGAGATCTCTTAAAGTTCCTAAGGTTGAGAAGACATTCTTTGTGTCATGGAGTAGATACTCAATGCAATCAGCACGTTCTACACAGGTAATTACTTTTACTACTAATGGTGCCTCCCACTCAGTGAGGTAGATAAGATGTTCCAACACTACTTAATCACAATGCTTCATTATTGCTCCACCACCTACTGGGTAAAACAATTCTCATGCTCTGTTCAGTGCCTCTCACAAATGAGAAAAATTTATGAATATGTGAGCAAAACAGCAGACAGGCTGCAGAAGAGGTACCACTCTGCATAGCTGCAAAAGACATAGGAAGTTTGGAACGCTGAGAAAACAGAAAGAGCCATCCCAGTGGTTATTCGATACTCTGAAAGTGTTTTGGGCTTCTTTGCCGAAGCTCCTGGAATGTCCTTGAGACAAAACTGTGTGTAAAAACAGACGCATTCGTTGCAGTTTCATGTTTTATTTTTGGTATTATTTTTCATTGTTTTGTGCTAACAGAGCTCTACAAATTGTTTCACTACTCAATGCATCAAGAACTGACACAGAAAACGAGAAGCAGGGAACAAGCACTTCAACTTCGCAGGGTTCACAGATTCGGCACAGGTTCACGTGACAAGCAGGCAGTGGTTTGGCTGACTGACACACGGTAGGGTGTCCCACACACAGCTCGTGGAACGGACTTTTGGGAGCTCTCACCATAAGCCCGTGCAAATCACTTTGGAAATTACTTCCAACAGACATGGAGTGCCTTCATTTTCCAGGAATGCAGAGGAGCAGCACGTACTGCTTCTGTGCATTAACGTAAAATCCGTGCCCGCTGTCTGAAAACTGCTCCTTTCCTGGGAACCTGTGACTTTTGTCTTACAGTGGGCCAGGAAACAAGCTTCAAGCAATTAAATCATCTCCCACGTGTTGCCTTGTTTTATAGCTGTGTTAAAGCAAGGAGTGGACTGGAAGGAATCATGGCTGAAACTGTATCTACTACCCACAATCATATCCTCACATTCCTAATACTATAGCAATGCCAAAAACCCAGGTAGCTCCCAGGCAGATGATTGCTGTCAGAGAGGAAGCTCCGGCAAGAAAAGGAGTTCCTAACAGCACCCAAGGACAACCTACTTGAGGGATGGGAGTTCATTTTCAGCAATAAGAGTCCAGTCTTTCTACAACAAATGTTACTACTTTGTTAAGTGATGTCACTCTGTCCTGTATGCTCACGTACTGGTGTGTATCAGCAAGGTTACTGGCTGCTCTTTGTCAAATGCTTTGACTCAAACTAGCATCAGTGAAGAGACACCTGCCTGATATTCTTCCTTGTGTCAGGAGAGACTCAAAACTGGTGCAGCAGTGGGCAGAGAGTTGTCATACAGATACCATGGGAGCAAGAGAGGATGCCAGCTGAAAGCAATGGCTTGAGAAATCCCGAGATTATTTCTGGCTGGAGAAATGAAATAGCAAAGGAGGATCAGCAGTAGGAAATACTGCTAATGGGTCAGAGGCTGAATAGTTCAGTGATGATGGGAGAGAAGTGTTTACAGCTTTCCATCTATGTCCTCATTTCCCTCACAAACGACCCTTTCCTTCTAACTGAGCGGTTTTGGAGGGCAGAAATAAACTGATCTGGTGATACACAGCCTTGCTGAAATCTGGAAGAATGCATGGGAAGGCCAGCAAAACACACAGCTGCTTATTTGTTGCTGAAGAATGCTAAATAACTACAAGTAAAAGATTAATTTCGTGCAGTAAGAAATTGCTCATGGGAAAAACTGTCACGTTTACATTGTAGGAGTCCCAATAAAACAGTGGGAGGACATCTAATGAGGGTGATGTGGTTACATAAACATTTCACCTTTTTTGTTTCTTTAAAATAATGTCTTATCCTTGTTCTTGGAAGAGTAACTGAAAAACAGGAGCTTTTTATTTTTTTTAGTGACAGCTTAATGTGCTTAAGTCAAGGCCGTGATTTTAGGCAACGTGACTTGGAGTGACTTGGATCAACAGTACTGCAAGCAGCGCTCACAGCTCTGCATCTGAACCTACCAGTACGGCAAACATTCCTCGCAGCTCTCTGTGTGGCCGCATTGTACCGAAAACGTGTATAAACATTTTTATTGACTCAGCCAGGAAGAAGGAGCGAGATTCTGACTGCTCAGCTCCAGACACAGCTGTCTGCCCCGAAATACTGATCTGCGCTCACCATCTACGTCTTTTAACTATTAGTAGATATGTGTAGTTTTTAATATTTTTATTCACTTTTATCACAGAACATCAGAACAGCATGAGTTGCAGAGACAGCACCTGTACAACAGATCATGATTAATGAGAGAAGATGGATAAAACTGTGTACATGCAGCTCAGTGTGCACGTAGGATGCTTCTGAAAAACCCTTGGCAATGCAGGGCCGTGACGCACTCCTTTTGTGACAGGAGCCTCTCAGGTGGCTACTAGAAAATCGGGGGGCTGGGACGGAGTGCACTTCCCAGCCACTGCCAGCAAAGAATGAATGCAAATGGTGGGAATGAGTATAAATTATGCCTTGAAGAGTTACAAATAGAGGAATAAATGTACTGTAGATTAAAAAGAGAATCAAGCATAATTTTTTTCCATAAATGTTCATGGTAAACAACGGTCACACGTACAAAGCAGCAGCTTTTAGGGCGTTCCACATTTCATCTTCCAAATTGAAAAACAAAAGGAGGACTAGAAATTAGATGTTGTTGTTATTTTGGACAGCTTAACAGTAAGATCCTTTTCTACTCAAGAAATCACCAGGGGATTCACCTTCCAGGAGACTGCAAGCTCAGAGGAGTTGTGTTTGGAATGCTCAGTGCGTGGGTGCTTGCACAAATGTGTGGTTACCTACCGTTAAGCACGTGCACTTGGAGAGAAAACTTAGTTAAGAAACCAAATATATGTGTGCATCTTAGAAAAATAAATGTATGCATTCACTTTTTACTGATCTAATGGAAAATTGTTTTGTTTTAATGGTTTCAAAACTTCCCCATCCCCTGAGCAAACTGTACCCATTACTTTAAACACCTCAGTGTCTAGTAATTGTTCACAAATGTGTCAGGCTACCAGTAATTTAAGTCCTGTCAGGAATAAATCTCAGACACTCACTTCTTCCAGTCAGTGACTTGAACAAACCCGCCCACATGTCAATTACAGGAAGCTCCGCGCGGTGGCTTTGTTCGAGGCTGTGTAAACAGCAAAAGCTTCCTCCTCGCTAACAACTGTTTTCTAAACCCTATATAAATGTTTATGTGAACTATCCTGCAACAGCATCTAAAGCAATAAAAAGCAGGCGCGTAAAAAACAATCTGTGTTGTACTTGTTGGCAATAAATGTACAGCCTGTGGAAGCTATATATCCAGTTGTGAATTATTTTCTCTCAGAGGTCTGACCTCAAAACATTTAAATGTTAGACAGTAAATCAAAATGATGTACTTCTACTATCTACAGATTTTCCCCCAGTTTCCAAGTCCTGCTAAATACGTGGGTCTGCAAATACTTGCACATTAATATGTAAATAGGCACACAGGTAGAAGTGCATTGCAGAGAGATATGGGAGAAAGTCAGACAATCAAAATATATGAGCGGGCATATTTTCTCACCTATGTTATTGTTCTCTGCAAGCCACTGGGGAGTAGCCACAGCTTGATGTATGACTGATGCAGCATAAGGAACGGAAAAAATCACTGGAGAACAGCTACAGGAAGAATTTAGAAACACCAAACAAGGTAAAATCTGGAAGGCTTAGAGTCATGAAGTGACACATTTACCTAACTGACACTTCAGCAGTCACTAATTCTGAAAAAGATGCTCAAAAACCTCACTCAGCTAGTTTCAAAGAGCCCGGATCCCTCAACTGTTTCCACTGAGAAAACATGCTAAGCACAGGGATTTTTGTTGTTTTGCAGGATCATCTGTGCCCTTCTGTTGCAGTTGTGGTATTGAACTCTCTACAGCGTTCACAAGATAAATGTTCTTCTACCTACATTTGTCCATACAGCCTGATTCTGCAGCGGAGTTCGGAGCTGACCTTGTGGATCAAGGATCACCTTTGGCAGGAGCTCACCCGTTCGTACATTTCCAACTGCTCCATGTCCTGACAGAGTGGGAATTTTAGTTCCCATCTCACAGATGCTGCCCTCCCTACTGAGGCAAGTGTCTTCCAGCCCTTCCCACTGAAATTGTTCCACTTTGTCTGTGCATTTGAATATTGGTTAGATGAGAAACTGAAAGGTAATCCTCCCTTATTCTGCATCAGCACCACAGCTAGCAGAGTTCATCTGCTTTTCCCCTTATTCCTTCTCTACCTATATTGCTATGCAAAAGAGGAGTGGTTTGGTTGTTAGTGTGCTCTCCTGGGAGGCAGCAGAACTTGCTCCAAAGCCAGGAAGGCAGAGGATGGTTCAACACCATGGGGTAGAGCAATAACCATCACGGAACAGCAGAGCCAGACCATGGCACTCTGGGTAGGGGCACCTGACTGCCCACCTGAAAAGCACAGCGTCTCTCTCCGCTGGGTAGCTCGGGTGGTTCTTGAGGAGATTTTCTGAATGACACATGACAGGCTTTCAATTCTTTCATGTATACCACAAAAATCCCCTTCAGTTCACTGGCATGGACTTTGGAAGGCACAGACTGAGATCCCTCTGAAATTTCCTTATAACCATTTTACAGATAAGGATTAGTTAAACAGCGGGGTTCTTTCCAGTATGAGTACATCAGATCCACCAAGAACAAAGAATGAGGAAGGACTTTAAAAACTGGCAAAAGGCAAAGAGAAACAGCAGTGACTTTCCAAACTGTAACACCTTGCAGCTACTGAAGCCAGCCCATACCGACATATATAGTTTAGGACTGAGTCTTGCAGTTCCCAACTTGGCAAATGCTCTCATTCAATCCCTTAGGAGTTTTTTGGAGGAGGGAATGCAGGATCTGGACCTAAGCTTTTAGTCAGAATGACTCACCCTTGATTGTGCTATATTTCTTTACGGTGGATCATATTATATTGCCAAATGAAAGGAATATGATGTTTGGCAGAGGGAAAAATACAAACAAATAGGGAGAGCAGATGAGGTGCTGCAGTTTAAATTGTGCTTTTCAGTTTTTTATGTATCATAACTGTACGCAAGGATGCCCTGGAGCTATGCTATAAGAGGAGCACTTTAAGAAGAACCAACATAAAGAAACAAATAGCAATACATGACAGAAGTACAGCACCTACTTATTTTTCAGAGATACAGAGACTGGAAACAGTACAAACACAACGTTGTACAAAGTGTATTTTCATAGCTAAGCATCATGCACTTATGAGATATATTTCTTAGACAGATGCGAGAACTAGAGTAGAAATATATATATACGCATATATGTTATATAAGAATAGGAGAGGAGGAGAGGCAAGGGAAGCAAATATTAGGAGAAAAGATTCAACAAGACTTTCTGGTTGAAATTTTAACAAGTATCCAAGTAATTGGGAAGTTGCCTCTTCATTTTATTCTTCTGTATGTTACATCTGCAGGAAAACCTCCTGATCATCCTTCTGTTTCTCCTTTAGCTACTGGGTTCCAGCTGCAATAGTTTTACATTGCCAGCAGTAACGATGGGACCTACCAGTGAGTGAAAAAATGGGGCAAATGGACTTGCTGGAGATCACAGAGTATGAGGATACTTCATAAGTTTTGAAGTTTCTGAAGACTGAGCTACGGAAGAAGCCTAATGGAAAACAGTGAGACTGAACTGTAGCTTCTCGAGTTTGAAGAAAGAGGAAAAGGTTGTGAAATAGCCACTTCACTGAGCCATGCAAAAAGCTGTGGAATCTGCCATGCTACCACATCGTGCGTAACAATCCTAAAGAGCTCATCAGGGAGACTGCAAAAATATTTATCAAGTTTTTTCTCCAGGAAACACCAACTTCTCAGTGAAAAAATGTGGACGACCTAGATTAAAGGCCCTGAAGTGCAACAGCACGTCACAGGAGCTGCAGCCATGTCAGCACTGCTGATACAGAGATAGGAGCGGAGCCTCCTCTGGCTACGCTGCCAGGGCAGCCTGGTGACTCACAGGCAGAGCACAGCAGGAGCAGCAGTCCCACAGGGACCTGGCTTAGATGAGGACAAAGAGGGACTCAAGCCCTCCTGACCCACCTTCCCACCAAGATGAGTTTTCCATCCCAAACTATTCCAGATCTCACCTACAGTCTCAGCATCCTGGGAGACTCAGCGATTCCAGGAGGTGCAGGGTGCTGAGCCCCAGCACAAGGCTTGTTGCACCTTGTGGCATCAGGCCAAGGAGCGTTCCTGAGGGAGCAAGGCTAGACAACAGCACAGCTGCTACACAATTAAATGTATTTAGAGAGTAGATCTTCCAGTGGTGTGACACAGCGGGCCAAGCTCAGCTAGTTAGTTCCTCATGAAAAATAACTTGAGATGTTTTTTTCCCATTGACATGAATTTTTTTTTCTCAAGGGATAACAACTCATCTGTCACTGGTTAAAAATATTCTGGCTAGATGGGCCTCTAACCCCTTTATTTCACACCCCTTAAGGGGTGAAACCTTTCATAAATCTCTCATGGTTCTAAAGCAATCTGCCACGTGATTTTTGCCCCATGCATGAGATGATAAATAACACACAGCCCCACTGCAGCGCAGTACTTATTCCAGACTAGGTGAACGATTAGAGAAGACATTTCTCCTTCTCATGAGGGTATCTGCTCATATTTTGCATGGTGTGGAAAGAACGTATTGCACTGAATGACGACTGATGATGATTAATGTATTATTCTACAGAGCATTATGGTTTCTTTTCATTTGTACTGCATTGTTAGGAGTAAAATGCGATAAAATGGCTGTAACTGTTTTCCACCCTGCTTCCCTCCTCCCCTAGAATTGTTAAAAATAACATCTGAAAAATTATTGAAAACGAGAGAAAAAAGGACCCTATTTTCTGCTAGTATAAGTGAGTTTAACTCCCCTGAATTTAATGAAGCTTCTGTCATTTATAGCTGCAAACAATTTTTGCCCATTTTTAATAAAACGTTACTTTGTTGTTTGCTTTTTTTCCCTCCCTTGTTTTTCGGGGCTGAAAATAAGACAAATGCTAAGATTTCAGATTTAACTTAGTCCAAAAGTGGAATCTGAGGCTGGATATTTTAAAATAATAAAGAAATCTTAGTAAATAACTTACAGCAATGCAGTACTTTGGAGAACGGTGTTTCGTTCAGGAAAGCTGAGAGTTTCATGGAAAAATACAACAAAAAGTTTAAGAAGTCTATTTGTGAAAATAGGATAAACCACCTTTTCTCGTGTAGAAAAACATCCCAAGTTTTACATCTTTCTTATTATTTATCTACAATGTGGGTACAAATAGTGCTCGCTTCCTACAAAACACTCACGTGCTTTTGTACACATGGGCAAGAAGGCTCTACGTTCACTAACAACATCTCCAGAACCTCCAAGTTTGTCCTAACTTTGCTCACACGCAGCTGTCTGCCCTCTTCTAAAGCTGTTACTGCATTTTTTTAAATCATAAAATGCTGTCCGTGTTGCCAGCTCCCCTCCTGAAGTGCTCTAAAGTTTAAAGAACAAAGAACATCACAGTTAATCCTATCTGAAATTTTATCTGAAATCATTCAGATAAGGCATAATTCCTTTGAGCTCTGCTTGGAGCAAGTGACAGAGTTTCAGATACAGTAATTTTCTGTGTTTCCATTTAAAACATCTGATGCTATCCCACTTCTAATACACTGGAACATAAAATCCATGTCAGTTGTTTATATTTGGGGATTATGGAGTTATGGAATTGGTTGAGTCTGATTTTTAAGCCAGTTAGACATGCCTTTGAATGCACAATTTTACATTCATGTAAAGCAGCTGTATATGCTGATGAGTAACTCTACTTCTTTGCAAGAGAACCTGCAGTTCTGGACGGACATAGCTGAGGAACAGAGCTGTATGGGCATCTGACAGATAAAACTTGTTAAAACACCTACATGTTTATGTAGGAAGCTGCCACTATTTCTGCATCTTTTCAGTGCTTCTTGTATGTTTAATACATACGGAGTACACTTTCACAAACCATTCTCTAAAACGTCGTCAATAGGAACGAAGCCCTCCACGTTGCTGTTAGCTCTCAGGCGCGCTGTTTGATGTCACAGACGATGCAGGAGAAGTCAGCTCTCACCTGAGGCCTGGAGCAGGCAATGGATAAGCCAGGGACAGCAGTCAGGATTTCCTGCCTTGCAGCTGAGCACATCAGGCTGCACTGCTGTTACCATATTTGCCTTTACCGCGGTGCAGCTGCTTTTGTAAGGAAACAGATGGGAATGTGCAGGCTTTGAGGGACGACGCCTTACTGAGAATGGCTGCTGCGCTTCCACGGCCGAGAGGCAGTCGTGCAGGGACCTGACGTGGGGATGGGAGGGGATTTCCCTGTAATTCGTCCAGGACTCTGAGCTTCTCAGCTCCTCAAACCCGCACAGCACAACTTCAATAACACAGATGGTTTTTGTACTAAAGCTGTGAAACTACTTAATTGTCCTGCTTCAAACCTCAAGTGCCCATTTGGAAGAAAACGTTACAAAACATAAGGAGCTAAGAAGCGCAACTGAGGCCTCTCTTCCAGATCGTTTGAGAACATAAGCACTCCCATTTATAATTCTCATCTAACTTATTTTAATAATAATAATAATATAAAGGACAAAGTGATTGCAAGGAATGCCACGAAAACTACGCCAGAGAGAAGTATTCAGCTCAGCTTGGTTTAAGCTTTAGCTCGGCCATACTTGGCTCTTGTCAATTTATGTCAGAGCCTTAAGATTATTTGATTTAGGACAGCCCTGCTGCTGTCCATAGGGCTTGCCAGAGAACTGAACATAAACCAAGTTCCAGGAAGGGGTCTGAGGGGAGTTTTGAGGTCTGATTACTTGAAGATTCATTTTTTGACAATGAACAGGCTTGGGGATAAAATAACATTGGAAGATGAGAAATGTCACTATGGACCTGAACCTGCAAATACTTATGTACATGTTTTAACTTTACTACTGTGGGCAGTCCTGCTGAAATTAATGAGACTGCTCAAGGGGGTAAAGAAAAGCATATGCACAGGAATTTCCAGGATCACAGACTGTGTGCTTAAGACGTGAAGAGTTCCAGGGCCTTCATTTGGGAGTAGTCATATGCTTGTAGTTAAACCAACATGAACATTTGTAGCATCAAGGCCCAAAATTCTTGCATTGTAAATAACAGGAGATGGGAACCTGAAGCCAATTGCATTTGGAATAAAACAGGCAGGGAAAAAAAATAAAAATGAGTCCCATGATCCCACACTACGATGGGTAAGAGTTATAATTCTTTGGCCAGACTGTGAGCTGGTATAAACTCATAGGAGCTACTCCCTGCAACTGATAACGTGAATAAATGCAGTATTAAGTCTACAGCTAAGTGCTTTCCAGAACTGGGACCTAAGGAATATGCAACAAAATTTATTTTGGAGTGCAGTCGTTACATTTTGAAGTGTCAGTTTAGTCTGACGAGATACAAAAGACTTGAAAAATGGTAAGTCCTGGGTCCAGGAAATGGGAGCAATATGGACATTGTTATTTGGTTCAGATGAGAGGCAAGCTAGTTTCTCAGGGATCACGGTCAAATGCCAAGAAGACTGGAAAATTCAGAGATATTAGAAATAGTAATGTAAGCTTGGCGATGGGGAGTAAGTTAAATTGTTTGATTCTTTCAGTATTTTTGTTTCTCATTTAATACTGGCTCCAACACAGTCAATCTCAAAACAATGTTTTTTCTTCTTTGTATGACCAGTTTCTTGTTTCAATACCACTCCCAACATCAGAGTGAGGAAAGAGTTTCTGCATTATAGCAGAATCCTGCAGCTACAGAGAGTAAATAAGCAAAATGCAATAAAATATTAGTTAAGTGCAATTAACACAAGCTGTTTTGTGTGTGTGTACCACAACTCAGCACACAGAGAAAATCTTCTGCCTAAAGAAATTTAAACTCTGAGTAACTCTTCAGGAAAAAAAAAAGGTATTTTCCATTTTAGAAGCTCTGATGGGTTATAAGATGCTCAGATGTTTCACAGAGGAGAAACATAAAAACACCTAGACAGATAATTTAACTCCAGATTCCTCAAAGTACTTCACTTTACTCTGTTAGAGTAGAAGCCAAATTTTGTGGAAATAAGTATTTCATCTCCAGGAGCCACATGGATCTAAGAGTCTTTTCCTAGTGTGTTTACACTGCTTAAGATCTTCATTTCCTCTGCCTGAAGCAGTGAATTGCAATGGAATTGAATGCACAGTAAAAGTACCATGTAGAAAGGTTTATGCATTATGTTAAAAAGAGATGTCTTGACAAATGGTGCCATTAGCATCTGGAATTCACTGCATTTGTCGGGCTAGGCCACTCCGAAAACAGTCCTTAAAAAGTGTAACAAATGTGCTGAAATGCTAATGAGCTCAACCACTACATGATCTGTTGAATAGATGGAGCCAAATCTATGTAAAAATGTAAAGCATTTGTGTATTACTACTGGCCACACTTAGTGTTCTAAGTGTGTATCAGTCTTCCTGGGGAAGAAGATTGTATATACTCACAGCTTAGCATTCCTGAAAATATCACTACCTGGTCATTAGAGAAGATTACATTCTCCTTCTCTAAATTTTATGTCCATAGGATTGAATGCAGAAACGTTGAAAGGATCGGCTTGTTTTATCAGAAATTTTTGACCTGTTGTGTCATTCTACATTCCCACCCCTTACAAACAACTGGCAAATGTCTCCTGCACAGAAAAGGACCTTTTGTCTGTACGTAGTAACAGAATTTACACCTTTTTGGTACACGTTAAGCAGCAGGAATGTAAAAGCAAGCGGTGAAATTGAGCCTACCTATTCATGTTTGGAAAGAAGTGAGAGGGACATGACCTCTGGGCAACACGTACTTTCCTGAATGTTCTGGTTTCCTAACATCCTTCCAGACAAATGAATGGTAGCCAGCAGTGAATAACTTGGTTGCTAACCACTTCTAAGTCATCAGGAAAACCTCACCTGAAACGTGTGTAGGTTTTTAAAAAGTCAACAGAAAAATGTTTTTGTTAGAACACAGGAGAAGCCAGAAATTGGAAATTATAAAGTCTAAATTGAGTCCATGGTCTGGCTCTTCTATTTAAGTCAAACCCAAACGATTGGAGCCGAATTATATATTGTATGACAAAGTTGTTTAACGAAATGATATACACAGTGACAGCAGACCACCGGGAACTGATGTCGGAATATTTTCATTGGCTGCTACTCCTCCTTGGCCCATCCTTATTCACAGACACGGAGCTGAGCCGGAGTCAGGAATTCAGCAGTAGCCTGACTCCACTTACGTTGGCTTTGCACCACGAATGGTCAGCCACAAAATATCCACCCAAGTCGGTCCTTGAGGCTGGGGACACTTAAAGTATGCAGAGATTTCCCTTTTCCTAGATTGTTCCCAATGTGCTCAAACAACCACATGGCACCACTCAGGGAAGCAGAGTCCACCCTCCCACAGCTGCGCGATTCAGATTAAAACTTGAAGAGATCTTCAGAAAGCATTTTACAGGTGTGGGAGTTGGACTACGTGATATTTTCTATTTCAGATATTTGTTCACCAAAAAATGACATTTCAGGTCATAATTATTCACAGCTGAGGGGCAAGATTTGAAGGTATTTTGCATGGGAAAAAATAAAATAAAAACAAACAACAGCAAAATAAAACACCAAAACATAACAAAAATACACCAAAAAAAATGGCATTGTACCAAATTTTTTTTTCTAGTTTTTTTTAAATGAGTCTCCTTTAAATTCTTCATCTGGAAGCAGCATTCCATTTCTAAAGCAGGTAAATTAACAAAACTTCGAGAAGTGTAACAAAGCCTAAAAGCAAACCAAAACAAAAAACAAACAACCTGTATGCAGTATTTTATTTTCTGGTTTGTCTATCAAATTAAAGAATAATTATAATAAAACCAATTAATCCCTCAGAGCTTCCTGGATGCACTACATGCTACAACAAAAGCTTTTTTTTCCTCCCAAGAATAAATTTACTTTACAGAGCAGCAAGATGATATAGTGCGGAGCAGCAAACGTAAATGGAATACTTCAGGCAGGGCTTCTACCACTAGGAGTAAATTCAAGAAAAATATTGACCGACTCCTCGCTGTTTTCTTTTCTCCACAGTACGTAATATTTCTAGCAGGATGCACAACAAAGCCCTTGCCTTCTCCTGCACTGTTGTCAGAAGAATTTGCTGAATGCATCCGAGAGCTGACATGGCATGTGAATCTCTCCTGCCTTGTTTGCAGAGATTCAAACTTTCAGCATCTGAGCATCCTCTGCTTATTCTCTACAGTCTGTCTGTTACCCGTGGCATTTTGCATTTACTGTTTTCTTAAGTAGACCTAAAATAACATGCCAAATGAAATAAACATACTGTTCAATGAATGCCCTGGAAGTTTTATATACTTAACAGTTTTAACCCCACTACCCAGTTTAATGTTTAATTATAAAAAGCTGTGTGGTCCCCAACTGGCTTGAACCTTCAACACTAGTCAAAACAAGTTAAATCCAGCAAAGCAGAAAATACGGTTGTGAGCAAGCAATATGTTGGTTAAATTGTTTGAGATGTCTTGCAATTTGTTAACCTTGAATGGTTTCATTTTGATCAACATTTACATCCAGTCCTTGTCTGGGCCTTCCTGCCTTTTGCAGCCCTGCAGGTTAAATTCTGTAACTGAATTGAGGACAAATACTAAATACTAAAATGTCTGTTTTCTTTCTCCAAAATTAAATTCTTAAGACAAAAGAATAGTTTTAAGTCCACCCACAATTAATTCCCCTTGCATCCTCCTGCATGTTACAGGCACGAAGAGGCTGGCCAGGTTTTGAAATCTGACCCTTCGTTTTCCTGCCAAAGTGGCTACAAATGGGAAAATCCGGGAGAGCGGTTCTCTCTTTTCTTTCCTTGTCACGTCATGTCCTCACTCTCCAAGCAAGCCTCGGAATTCCCTTAGACAAAGATAGTGTGATATTATAAATATCAGACTCCACAGTCCCGCTCTGTCCTCATGCCACTTGGCCAGGTCCTTCACCTCTGCAGCTTCTGGTTGGTGACAACGAGTCTGTTTCATCTGCACATCTGAGGGCAAATTCGTGGGCTTTGGACTACATGAGAAGATGGACATTAGAAGAAAATGTCTCAGGAATAAATGATAAGCCTTGTCTTTCTTTCAAAACTCTGACAGAAAAGGGGCCGAGGCAGCGCAGTGCTGGGAAAAATAAAATTTCCCAGACTTAACCATTTTCCTTTTCAAAAAGATTTATAACACACATGAATCTCAGATGTCACATCTTATTGTGCATAATTATACTGATGTCTAGACTAAACATTATATATATATACCCACACACACATATAATTATATCTCCTTATGACTATGTATTAATGTTCTTCTATAATACCTATTCCATGGCAGAGTTTGGAACAGTATTTTATGTCTTAATGACTCAGAAAACCTATATACCATGGGAAATGATTTTATCCAACAAGCAAGTCAGCACTAGACCTGACACCAAAGTCTTAATGAGGTCTTAACTCAGCTATGGTATAATCAGCTATGGGATAAGCATCATATCCTACAACTATAATCACATAATACATCTTTCTTATCTATTTGAAGATACAAATAAAATGTACGTACATAAGTATATATGCCTGGTCATCCCACCCATTAAGATGAAGGCATACATTCTGTAATCACAAGAGCAGTTAATTACTTTCATGATACATTTCTACCCATTCCAAGAAGTTTTGTAGGTAGGGTTACGTATTTTTAGAGCATTGTTGGGTAAAGATGAAACAAAAATCAGAGACTGCTACTCCTGTTTATTGGTTTGTAATGTGGATGTACGCTCACCTTGGCAACCACACGCATGTGCTTCTTCTCTCAAGATCTCATTAGCTTGTAGAGCACATTACCAGACAAACTAGATAGATTCTTGACCTACTTAATTTCAATACTGAAAACTTGCTCAGCTTTTTGTGTGATTTTTTTCCAGGCATATTTGCAAGTGACCTTACAATGTACTATATTTTTCAGGCAAATATTTGTATGCAGAAGCAGTGAGGTTGAGGTGTACTCTTGGATTCTACAGGGAATAGAGACAACATCACACAAAAGATGAAACAACAGGGCCTGCAACACTGAGACATCTTGGAGTTTTTGTTCCAAAAAATCTCCATAATAATGTGTAAATGGATTCCTCACATGTTTATCCAGCGCACCCACATTTATCCACCTATGTTTTCCCAGTAGATCAGCCAGGCCAAGAGCTTCACCATATCCACTGTCTTCTCTGAGGTGGAAGATTCCATTATAATTTTTTATTTCTGGTTTCTTACATTTTATACTTAGCAGAATCCTGTGGAGGCAGAGGAACCCCTACTAGAATACCCCTTGGGATGATTTATGAGTGAACTGAATGGGGGACGCCCATTGAATGGGTGAATTGCTGGGGGAAGCCAGCAGTGCTTTGGGGATCTCTTGGACAATCCTAGGATATGCATCTGTGGGACTGAGCAAAAACAAGAAGTTTGGCTAGGAGAAGAGAAGGAAGGAGAAAAAAGTCTTCTGTGATAGAGTATGGTGGATCTTCTTGGGAAAACACACAGAAAATGCAGTGGGTCATGAAGAAATATAATGCAGACTGACAGCCAATATATTTAACACAAAAAAATGTGTGAGTGAATTTAGTGCTAGAAAAAATGCCAAACAAACAGGCTGTTGCTGCAGCTGGGCACTCCAAAGGTTAGCATGAGGTCTTCCCCAAGCAGCTCGGCCCATAGGTCCCAGCATGGACCTACAATATCCCCTTCTGCAGAGCTGCTCTTGAATGGAATTTTGGAGAACTGAGGACTAATTCACAGAGCACCTCGGCAGTCACTCTGACAGCCTGTTCCACTTGTTAAATAATAACCAGCTCTCAAAATCAGCTCAGAAATTATAAAATAAAGTTACAAAAATAGCACGTAGACCATATGTTAGTTTTCATTTCAAAGTTTATCCTTGCTCTAAAGAAGGTTAAATCATATTCATTTCTCTGAAAACAGTCAAGATATAGGAATTTAAAATACCATGAAAGTGTTATCTATAGAGTGCACTCTGGAGTACCAAGAAAGAAATCACATATGCATGGGATTACAGAATACATTTCAAGTCAGCAGAGACACACATACAGTAACTAAGAAACAAACATGTTTTTTCTGACTCAGAAAATTGCGTTTGATTTAGTCTTAAGAAATCTGGATCTGTCTAGTCTGTTAGTAGTCACGAACAGACACAAAGAAATGAGATCAATAGTGCACTGTGCTAGCAGGTATGTAAATTACGCTCTGCAAAGAAATAAGGAGAGCTAAATCTAGGTCTCGTGCCAAGGAGCCAGTCCGTGTCCCTGCTCTACACAGCCTCAGTCAGGGTGGGCATGTCCCCTCCCAGCAGGTCTGGTCCCTGCGATCAGTACATCAGCTGAGGCCTGCAGGGCTACTCGGTGAAGGGCTGCAGTACTCACAGGGAGTGAGAGAGGGGGGAAGAAACAAACCCACATCTCTGAAAACTCTCAGCAAGTTGGGAAGCCTGAGAATTTGTGCTCAGTGCAAAGTAGCTCAGAGGCTGTGAGACCAATGCCTGCACAGCAAGATGAACACAGCAGGTAGATCCAAAGAGGAGATATGGGACACGGAAAAGTACTTTTCCCCCCCAAAAAAAAACTATTATGGCCACAAAATAGAAAAGACTATTAAGACTTCCATCTCCCAACTACCATGTTTGCCACAGAGACATCGATGATCACAGCTGGGGTGTGAACCACAGGACAATGTCTTCGTTAAATTCGCTACCGGGATGTATCATGTGCTCAAAATCCTGAACCTGGATATCCTTAGGAAGGAGATTCAGAAGGACCCAAGGACTCAAAACAGTAACACTACTTCTATTCATACCACTGCAACTGTATTAAAAAGAACAAAAAATATCGTTCTGTGGGGTTTTTTCCTTCTTATTTATCTGTGAATATTTTGTCTCTAGCAGTTATCACGACTGCCAGAACAAAACACAGATAGCTAAAAAGCACATCAAGGAGAAGCGGACCTGCTCTCAGACTTCAAGGCTATTTTATTATCTCTGTAGCTGTACGAGATACTTAGAGCTGATAATTCAAATAAAAAGTTCAGATTAAATGTGGAAAGAAACTTGATGGTAGATGATATACTGGTGCCATCTGATTTTCTTGGGGCAAGAGATGTCATTTCCTGAATGTATCAACTTTGCAGTTGGCCAGTGTCAGGTTCATTTGATGAGTTCAAGCACAGAACTTCTTGTTCATGCAGTTCTCATACTTGCCACATATTTTACCATCATGTTTCTTGCACATGCAGCCAGCCTTGACAGATATAATCTCCAGACCTGCAATGGCTGCATATATTGTGCGTATTTTGGACGGTATGGAAAGAATCTGAAGACACTGCAGCATCTGTTAGTTACATATACAAAAAGGAAACTTAAGAATTACCATATGGGGTTTTGTTGGTCAATACTCTGGAAGTTCCAAAGACATACACTTTAGCTTACCTAAGTCAGAAAGATTTCTACGTTGTTCTCATTTTGGGCTTAAAAGAGAAAATCCAAGTTATATGGCATTGCAAGCAAAAAAATGGTGTTCCTTACATCATAGGTTTGAGCACCTGGCATTACAATTGCATGGGATGCTTCAGGTTAGTTAGGTAGGAGAAATCTGATGTAAAAATAAACATTTAGGTTGTGTTGTGAGCAGATTTCGGTCACCAAAGCTGCATACCCATATTTCTGAAAACCACCTCACCAGTGGCTAAAAGCCCCGCAACAACACTTGTGATATATCCTATTTCTAGGCAATTAACAGCAGACAGTTGAACAAGAGTTGCTGATCAGAAATTCTTGCTTAACCACTGAGCTCTCCTTTTGAATGACTAAACCTGGGAACTGAAAAACAAGACATACCAACTCTTTCATTATTTTTTTGGTGATGTTTGCATTACAGCTCCCTTTAAATGATAACTGTGCAGATCCTAAGCACCAAAGCAGCCTACCAATGAATATGACCTTACGGCAAGAATAGCTGCTGAGAGCAAATGTTTGGGTAAATATTACGGGACAAATAAGCAAATATGTCGTACTTGCAATTGCTGATGTGAAACACACACACATCCCCAGTGTGCATGGAGCAGGCTGACAGCTGTCCACAAGTCCACCTGACCGCCCATTTGCCCATGCAGTTCTTCTGCTTTTAGCATGCACAACTGAGGCAGCTGCACATAAATCAGGCATGTAACTAGGCAGAGACTGTGTGTGAAACCATGGCCATTTTTCATGGTAGCCAGTTCTACTTATTTTATTGCTAGTCTCAGGATAGTTAGTGCTTGTATTAAAAGCTCGTTTCCTCCAGTTCTGTAGTTACGCGAGGATCTCATATTTCATTAACAAACAAAACCCAGAAAAAGCTGGCGTGCAGCTCTTATGGTCACAGGCAAAAGCTTAAAATCAAGAACATGCCGATTCTAAAAGTAGAAAGCAAACTGTAAGAATCCAATATGTTATTTAAAAAATATATTAATTTCCTAAGCCACTCACTCATGATTTTTAAGACTATACTTAAGATATCTCAACATATGGCATTGGGAAAGCTGCTATTTTCAAATGCATAATGTTTTATGAACACGTAAGCAGACAAAGCACTGTAGATACATCAAAACACAGGCGAGGAAAGGACCTTATGCTACAGCAAATTTATTTCTCCTTATATCATATGTCTTGGGTTTTTGACCAGCAAGGTACACAATCCTATCTCCCTTTCTCCTCTCCTTTCCCTCCCTCCCAGCACACGTGTGCCACCAACCGCTGTCACCCTCAGTGCCTCAGAGCAACCTTCAGACCCTGGACGTGCCAGCCTGAAAGTGTCAGCCCCGCAGTGCCCACGGCAAGGCCCCAGGGCGCTCCCAGCACCTCTGGCTCCTGGAAGCAGGGAGACGCCAGGCAGAGCGCGCCGAGGCGATCCATGAACACACACAGATTGCTATCGTGTGCATATAAAACAAATTGTTGTTTTCTGGAAGGAAATTTTCTTTCTTCATTCAGAACTAATATAAATATATTAACATTGAAGGCTCTTCCCCACCTCCCTGTCTCATTCTGTTTTGCTTTTGCTTTTTTTAAGCGTTGGGTGAGTCACAACGTTGATCAGATTACCTGGTAAACAGGTCTCTAACTTCCCACAAGCTAATGCATAGAAAAGTTTGAATCAAAATGGAGGCAAAAACACAAAAGCCCTTGAGATCAGAATGATTAAAGTTCAGGGGATTTTTGTGCTAGAAAATCATTTCCTTCTGTTATCATAAATAAAATGCTAAAGCGCTGCTAGTTACAATGCTTTAGGCATGCAGGGACAAATCACTGAGACCAATCATTTCTCTCTTATTAAAAAAAAAGCTTTCACATGGGAAGGCTCAGGGAGCAGCCACAACAGTAACCGAAGGTCCCTCACTGACAGCACAAACAGCTGCTGATTCAATCACAACAAGCAGAGGAACTATGGGCCCAACTTGCTAACAGCTGGCACCGTGCCCACCAGCGCAGTGTCACATTCAAGAGGCACAGGAAGGATGCTGAGCTGGTCCCACCAAGGCACGCTGACACAATTGGTACCCAGCTCTGCAGTCAGCCTCAGTGCAATACTGCTCCTTCGGAGAACGCCACTTCTGGCTGCGTCAGCTGCTTCTTCTCATTGAATATCCAAATTCAAAGAAGCAAGTTGAAATAGTACACTGGCAAACCTCAGAAAAATAACTGGCCACAGAAACATCAGTTATGAATACACAGAGAACAATTTGTTACTAACAGGCAAAGGTGAACCTAGGCTAATGTTACATATTTATATACACCACAAAGAAGGCAGTGAAAAAGGGGGATTAAATGTTCTGAAATGTTGATAGGAAAAAGTCCGATCTTGAGTCTTCATTACAACAATTTCATATGCACATAAATGTTCAGAGCCTGTGCCATTCCGTACCAAATGAGTCTCTCCTTTTAAATCATTTAAATTGTTACAAATTCAAGTTAAGAATCAAAAACGTTTCTTAAAAATCCATTCCTTTGATGTACTGTGAATTACTGCTCTGAGCAAAAGAAAAGAAGAAACAGACCTAGACATATTTGCTGCCTTATTTAGTGCTTGTAATAGCTCTGATCTAATCAGTGGGAACAGAATGCAAGAGCACTTACCTACATACATGTGTGTATATGCACATATATATATCTCTGTCTGTATGGATATATACATTTGCTATCTTTCTAGCACCCGACCTGGTGATTCAGAGCATGCTGCTAATAAACAGCTCCACGGCCATGACTCACTGCAGCTATATCATGTGTGCTGTAATGCAGCTAGTGAAGGAGAGAGGTGAAGGATGGCAGCAATGGGAGCACACTGCTGTGAACAGTGCACACAGCAAAAGCAGCACCCTCATCAGCTCTGTAGCCAGGAAAACTGCTTCATCACACATTACTTAACTCTGCATTAAACACAGTCAGACACACACAGGTTTACATATAGACACGTTATGCATACGTACGTGTAGGTACAAATGGTAGAAAACGCACAGAATTTACAAGACGAGAAAACCCGCCCACAAAACCTCACGCACTCCCTCCAGGTGTAGGATTGGAACAGAAATGGGAGTCTAAACTCCTCAGTCATCGTGGGCACAAACCAGGGCAGGAGTACTGGATCCTTAACTGACCATTAGCCATGTTCTAACTTCAGTACTGCGCCACTGTGAAAGTCGAAGATTTCAGCTTCCACTTCGGAGCAATGCTAATGCCCAGCAGTGCAAGCATCAAGTGAAACTGAAATTTCTGTGCCTAAAATCCAATAAAAAATGAATAAGGACCAATATATATTGGCGGGGGAAATCTGTTAACACTTGCATTAGAGGTTTCAATGCATTTACTGCTGGTTAGTTATCTGAGAGAAGGTTGATGACTAGTAATGATTTTACTATAACAGTTCCGAAACCAGCATGGCCGGGGCATTTGTAACATCTCACTCCGCCATTACAAGAAAGATTGTCGGAGCCCATCTCTTCAGGAAAGACATAATTAGAAAATCTTTGCATTCTTACTTCCCGCCACCATTCAGTTAGCATTTGTTCTAACTGTACATTAACAATGAGACCCATTTTCCTCTAGAACAAAGCCCAGGCTTGAGGAATGTTCCTCCTCCTACCCTAACCACTTAAGCATTTAAAGCTTACAAGTAAATTGCTGGACATGAGACCCTGACTGCTGTGCCTACACGATTCGTGATTGATGGGTCTAATGAAATTACTAAGTTTTCCTTCCTATTTCTGGCATTATTCAAGACTTCATGTCCAAAGATTATTCCACCAGACATGTTCTGCGGATGTGATGGGATTAGCCAAATTTCAAAGCTTATTTTTGACCTCCAGCAGAAAATTGAGCACATACGCTATTGAAGCCAACTGGGACTATAGAACATCAAGTTGATTCATCAAATTAGCTCAAACATAATTGTACTGCATGACTGGCTATGGAAGTTGTCAGCTATAAACCTGTCAAAAAGCCATCAGCTTCAATGTTAAATAGAGACACAAAGTAATGTTGTTCAGAAATTGACATTTGTTGGACTTGTGCCTGCTAAAGGATGCTATCTGCTTTGTTTCCTCTTAGAAAAATTTGTAGTCTCAAATACAGACTTGATCGATTGCTGTAGACAAAAGGTAGGCATTCTGGTTGCTAGAAATACCAGCTCTGACAAAGTAGAGATATCTGTACCGACTCTGTTTAGCAACGTCAATACCAAAATACAGCAGAACACAGACTCAGAAGTCTTTCCAGCAGTTGCAGAGTACAAATTTGGCATACTTTATTATTTACTGTCATTGATTTTTATTAAAAAAATACAAAACCAGCAGTATAAAAAAAAACGTTTTTCTTTTCAAAACAAAAAGTCAGTGAGTTGGTTATGGAATATGTCGATATATTTCCAACTGAATGATAAATGCATGCAGATAGCATGCTCACAGTGAGAGCTGATCACTAACTTACATATCAAATCGTTTCATATATTATCACACACATAATGGGGTAATAACATAGAAGCATTCTTAATATAAAACAGTAAATTAAGAGCCCTACAACTTCCCCCTAAACTCTTAAAATTAAAAACATGCATGGCTTAAGCTTCCACTCTGCACTCAATCTGTTCCTTTGTACCTGTGAGTATTACAAAGGTAGGCTGGGCAAATTACAGCTTTATCTCTGCATTTGTTTACCCAGCATGCTTCTAGCTCAGACTTTTAACATGAATATACATTTTTTGCTTCTCATTTTCCTGGCTTTTATGTTTGCTTCTTTTTAAAATGATGTATGTATTCCTCTTATAATTTATGGGTGATTGATTAGACAGACGGATATGGCCTCTAATGTGTCAGTGCGTATTGCTGCGAGTCCTTAGCCCACAGAATATTGACATGAAAGACTGTAAATGAAGAGCTTGTGCAAAGCTCTGTGATCTCAGATGTCAGCCCATGGTGAAAGCTCCCACATGTGCACTTCCGACAGCGTCACGCAATGGCTCAGGAGGAGCCTGCTGGTCCTGCTCCATGACTAGCTAGGAGGTGGTACCTGCAACCCATCACACCACGGGGTTGCCCCATGAAGTACCTCAGCTTTCACTGCTCCTCTTTGTACCTTGCCTAAGTCCTCCAGCAACATACAGCTTGGAGAAGTCCTGGGAAAGATTCATAGAAAGATATGTCCAGGCTGGAAAATGCGTAAGGTGGAAGCTACAGATTTAGCATGAAGAATTTTGCGTTTGCTTTCACAGAAGCACAACACTTTGGGCGGGATAAAATAGGAATGAAAAAATGGCACTAAAGGACTCATTATAAGGCAACTGCAGAGAAAAAGTGTCAGGCCAGCAGCTCGCTGTGAAGGAAGTAGCAAGAGGCAATTCGGGCTTCTGATGACTGCACACCAAGTGCCCGCACTGCTGTCCTGTGAGCCTCCTTGTGTGAGGGACAGGATATCAGATAACAGCTTGTGCTTCTTAGATGTTCCGTTTTATCCCCATTGCAACTATCATTCCACACAATATTTTTCGTTCTTTTGTTTTATTTTGAGATATATATTTAGTCCTTACCGAGGCACCTGGTCAAATAAATGCTTTGTGTATCTGGGATTTCCTATCCAAAGCAAACCACTGTGCAGCAGCTTTGCTTGCTAAGTGCACGCAGGGTGAGCGTTCAGCCCCACAATATGCTGGCAACCACCCCTCACACTGAGAAGCAGCATCTCCTGCCACCAAACAAGTGCCCTTCCCCACATACTGCAGTGCCACTGAGCTCTACAAATGCTCACTTGGAAGTACTGTAGAAAACAGAACTCTGAAACCAGAGAGAGACTCTTCCCAGTTCTTCAGCTTCAGTGTATGTTTAAACCAAATCTGCTTTCTTAGATGCCAATTTTTAGCCTGGAGCCAGGAATTAGAGCCGAGTGATAAATCCCCGACAGGGTGATCACAATAGAAATTCTGACAGACACTTAACAGGAGTGGTGCAAACTCAGGGAGCTCAGGATATACACTTTTTACTGATTAGGCACTGGCTATGAGTTTGTTCAGACAGCATAGGCACAAAATGTATATAAGACACACTGCAAAAGCTGCAAATCTGGGGCTTATTTGTAACCTTTGGGGAAGTGACTTTTTCTTTGTGCTTTTTTTGCAGAGGTTTCGCAATCAGCACATACAGCCATACAGCCCCTACAGCTGCATATTGTTTTTAAATTGAGCAAGAAAAAAAGAGGCATTTGAACAGTGACATCTTTATAACGAGAACATTTTCCCCTCCCAAACCTTAGAGAAAGCTGTAATACAGCAAGTGGGACTTGAACTGTGATGGGTTTCTGTATCGACGTTCATAAGATTTGTCACTGTCACATCTTGATAACACTCAAAGCATCTCATTTTCTAAATATAATGTATCACTGTTTAGTGGCTAAAAATGTAAATTACAAAAAATGTAATCATGTTCAAGGAAAAAAAAAAGATCCCTGAATCCCTGAGCACGCACATGACTTAATGTGGAGCTTAGCAATTAAACATCACAACTCTGCATGGACAGCAGCATCACAACACACATTCCCCGTTCTGCACAAATCCCATGCATTTCCAAAGGAATCTCTGACTCAGATAAAACACGTGAATCTGTCCAAAGGGATGTGAAACAAATATCTTAGATCTGATTTCTCATGCTTAATGTTTCTTTTCTACTTTTTCCTTCTCTTTTTTTCCTCTGCTAATGAGAATTCTGGTATCAAAGAAACAAAAGAAAACATTCCGAATTGGAAACTATCCTGTTAAACTTCAAGCCGAGATGTTCCTTAAAAATATCACATAAGAACCTTTATGTGTATGAAAAGCAGTTTCTTTGCTAAGGGCATTCTTGGAGTGCCTGCCTTTAAATCTAAACTATAGAGGATTCATTTATTTGCTAAGCAAATACAATGGCTAATCAGTACCAAAAGAAATTTTCCATGCCCTCAAAACTGCTTCCCACAACGTGTTCCCATCCCTTCCTTTGCTTTACACTGGTATTCATCTGACCTGACAGTAAACTGGTTCCGTGAGATAAACTGAATTTACCTCTGTTGCAGGGCTACTTTTTGGCCCTTTTACTTCTCAATTGGCTTGCTGCTGGTAAAGCTATGAATGTCATTGCCAAGGAGCGAGAGGAGAAGACTGATGCACAGGATGGCTCCGGTTGAACTGTCCTCACTGGCAACAAGTTTCCTGTAACCAACTGTATTGTCAGATTCTGCCCTAAGACGCCTACAGCTAGGTACAGACAGGAAATAAAGTTAGCATTTCTCTGCTCAGGAGAACGCAGGTTACGTGTTGCCACAAAAGATGAGAGAGCCTGGCTTACTTGTGGCAGGGCTGTAAATCGTGAGGTGAGGCAGACCAGCAGGAGCTACTCTTAGACTCATCTGCGTCAACAACTGGAAGTGGCTATTTCAAAATATTTATTAATGAGGGAACAAAGAAACCAAACCTAATTATGCTAAGGTCTCTTCTATGATATTCTGTTGAGGGTGTTTAAGTCTAATGTCAGAGCAATGTAAGTTATCTTAAGTATGCAAGAAATGAGTCTGTCAATCTATACACAGGAACTTGATTACTATGAGCAACTAAGTCTATTGATACTCTACAACTGAATTAACCTCCGGCCAGCCAGAAACCACTTAAAAACATTGCAATCATTGGCTGGTAACTGGTTTGCTATTAAAACATCTCAAGTTCACCTGCAGATCTTACCTGTCCTGACTAAAATGCTTTGTAGGTGTGCTAGTGGAAGTTATGGCTGTTACAAATGATCTCCAGACGTTGACAAAAGAAGCAATGTGAGGCATACTTTTAAAAAGCACTGGCCGATGCATGGCTGAGTGATTGAGTTGGAAAATGAACCATTCCTTGGGGTTAGCAAATGATTTTTCATCAGCTAGCAGGCTATTAAGTACACCTAGATAATAAACGGATGATTTTAGCAGTAATTCTACCAGCTTCTCATATTTTCCATTTTAAATTCCGTGTTACTTTTAAAGGATTCACACATTACATTGATTTACACCACGGAGAAGAGAGCCAATGATGTCCTTTAATGTCGGAGACAGTGCATTATTATTTATCATTAAATCTACCTTTTTTTTTTATTATTCCTCCACCTTATGAAACATCTGAGAAATGCCTGCCTGCCCAGCTGAGAAGGGAGCAGCGTGGTTCCTCACGCAGGGCACACCCTCGTAATGAGGGGCAGCGTCCCGAGGTTGTGGGTTTTGCTGCTTTCTGACTACTTGAAGCTTGATCTTCTGATGGCCATCCTTGCAAATCCTCCTGCCTTCCATGGGAGCTCATAGCTCAATCATGTGAACTTAAGTTACTGGTAGAAACTAGGGAACAAAATTCTTTACACTAATGAGATTATTTGCATGAAATGTTATTTCAATAAGACAGCCTAGGGAAGGAGTCTGTTCACACTTGATTTTCCACATTTGTTATTAGATTTCTTGCCCAAAAGAGCAATTTTGGGAAATGAATGCAAAGATACAATATTGGAACTGATGGTCAGTTCCAATGGAATAGAAACTAATTTTTAACATGGAAGAAACTGGGGCAGCAGAGAGAGATTAAAAAGTGGCAGAACAGCAGTCCATCTTCTCATCGTGTTCCAGTGCAGCTACTTGCTAAGAACATTAAAATGTCTGATAAACCACCTTTTTTTTTGTATTATTTATTTCTATGGAAGAGATATTCGTAAGTTCAGAATCTTTCTGAAAAGTACAACTACAACAGAAAATATGTCCGTGCCCACCTGCTTATTGCTCATTCTTCTCACTCCGGGTACTCAGAGCCTACTACTCACTGCACAACTTCTTCTGTAGCAGCATTCAGAGAATGCTGAAAAAGTTATTTAAAGCAAATTTGTTACACTGGGTTCATGCGAGTTCAGCCTGAGGGGCAAAACCAGTACTTTCATACTCATACAGGAAGGCAAACTTTTACAATAAAACAAAAAAGCACAAATATTCACTGAGTCTGGAGTTCCATTACAAAGTGAGAAATCAATTCATGGTTTATAGTTTTATATCAAAAGCAGATGAAACTTGGAAATTTCAGAAGAGTTGGGCCTTGTAGTTTTGGATTTATTCAAACTTTAAATTCAAAATGAAACTGAGAGATGTGAACTTAAGTGGCTGATGCTGCAGAAAATGTTGTGATCTATGTACATGTCTATTGCAATTTACTTTCACAAGATTGCATACTTTCCTGGTAATTACAGACCCCTCCTGCATAAGCAATAATTTTCCATTCAAACTTCTACAGCACAGCCTGTTCCTCTCCTTCTTCAGAACAGCACTGAACGCAAATGCACAGATTTATCACACCTTTTTCCATATTAGCCCTTCAGAAATGTGGTTCTTGAACCACTACAGAGCAAATAACTCATAAACTCTCATACGTTCCAACATTTTGAAGTTCAAAATCTAAAATTTCTTTCCAACAAAAAGCTCTTCTCACATTTCCTTGTGAGACACTCTGTCCAGTTTGAATATGGAAACACATTGTTCAAAAGAATAGCAAAATTCATAGCTCCAGACAAGAAGAGAATGAAGAAATGTGCGGGAGATCCCATGGCGCTTTATGCACGAGCGATACTTCATGCTGAGTTCCCCAAGTGCAAATTTCCCCTCCTCAGCTTGGGTAGTCTCTGGGTCAGCTCTTTTCATGGTTGATGTCGCCCTGACCTAGGATTGCTCATTTATTCAGCGGCTGAATATCCCTAATGTGTAAAATGAATTTTTAGCAAAGCTGCCAAGATAGTGTTAGAAATACCAAAGTAAAGCATTCTTCTGAAATGTGCTTAGCCTTTGGTATGTCCACCAGCTGAATGACAGGACAGCTTGAAGCCATCGCATGGCTCTGAGTGAACGTGCAGGACAATTACATGCTCTGGAATTCCCTAGTGTACTTAAGAAGTACTGTACAAAGCTAAAACATATGAATAAGAATGCATTAAGCTAAAAAACATCTGCTCTCCATAAAATGAACTTTTCTTCAGATCAGGAAGGAAAAGAATTTCAGTAAAAATAAGCATGCAGGCGTATTTTCAAGGTGTTGTGAATGTGACTTATTGAAGTGAAAAGTGTTGTGGCTAAAACACACATGGCTGAAATGCATCCCCCATTAAATTTAGTAGGAGTTTTCCCACAGTACTTTGGAAATTTACACTGAGATACGTTCTGACACTGTCAGATAAGGTATCGCATATGTTTACCTAAACAGTAGCCTGTGCCAAAGACTGAAAGTATAGAACTGACTGCTGTATTTAGATATAACATTTGGTATACCAGCAAACAGCAAATTCCAAGCCCACCTGAAACTGGTTTTGTAAATGAAGCCAGAACAAGTTATGTTCGCACCTTTCAGCAAAGCAGGCCTAAAAATGCTTCAAAACTGATGGCCTTGGCTGCAGTGAAATCAAGGTAGAAAGCCACTCTCCAAACCCAGTGAATTCAGTGGCAGCGCTGATCGCCAAGGCTGCAGTTCAGCTGGATGCTGCGTCCAGAAACAGCATCCTGTCTGCCACACGTGTGGTGTGCAGACTCCTTCCTACATGGCCACCACCTGGACTGATGGCCGAATGGTAAATTAAGCTAGAAAATGTATTGCTGAATATTAAACTGACCGTTCGCCATGCATCAATTCTCAGGCTAACACGCCTATACTAGGGAATTTTAGAAAATTCTTTTCTGAACTTCTTTTCTAAGTGCCAAGAGCTTCAAAGGGAGCTCAGGCCA
>JACDJE010000014.1:1175527-1190527 GCA_016647715.1 Pavo muticus | reverse complement strand
ATGTGCTATTGCAGCACACAGTCCCCAAAAACACAGACTGTGGTAACCCCATTCTCAGGTATTATAAGCAACAGCAGGTTGTTTTCTCCCTTATGGACCTCAGCCTCTGCTTTCGAAAAACTGCTTGCTTATGTCTTACGATGCATTTTTACCTAATTGGAAGGGAGATAAGTAATTAAATTTAATGGAAACCAGGGCTTCAAAAGGAATACGTAATTTTTCAAGCCATAATTTCTATTACTTTTTATTACCTTTACCTATGTTTTATATGGCAAAGGGTCACAGAACAGATGCAGCTGCTAAACCGGGTGGCTTAGCACACAAAGTAAGCTTCTGCAGAGAGCAGGAGCAAGTCAGAGGATATGAGTGAATTCACTTCAGAAGGCAAATGAAGTTTTGAGTCACTGCTGAGTCAGGAAAAATTCCAATTTAATACAACACCTCTAAAATACAACCTCTTCTAGACGAGGCAACAATAATCAACTAACCAAATCTACTCATAAGACGAAGGGGAAATTCTGAGTATAAGTGCAAAAATGAATCATTATTCTGATAATGTTTTTGTTATTATTTTTGCAGATGAATCTGAAAGCTCTTACAACTCAATTAAGTTACCACAGTCAATAAAAACAAAGAGCAAAAACAGGGCAGATACTTTCCGCCTAGACACCATGGTGATGGGCACATTAGAAATGAGGTAGATTAGATAGATGAACTAGATAGACACATCTAACTGTCCTCCAGTGCACTCATTTGTTTGACAGCCTGGAAAATGCCAGCATTCCTGGGATTAAATGAAAGTAGAAAACTGCATTTTCACTGTAAAATACACTCAGAACTTCACGATGTCAGTTTCTCGTTGTTAAAATAAACCAGGGCCCAACCAAGTACTTCCAGAGAGGCTCAAAGTACAATACACTAAATGAAACAGTAACTAAGGCACTACCAACTGAAAGCCCTTACGCTGCTACTTTTTAATCCCAGCATATTAGTAGAGTGATACCACTTGCACACACTTCAACACACCGATTTTTCTTGAGCTCAACGCCATCAAATTGCTAAATTGCCCATCGTGCATTGCTGCCTTGAAACCGTATTCCTTTATTGCACAACTGCCAACTCCTCTACTTTTATAGGCCTGTTAAACATTTTTTCTCCTGTGGTACATTTTCCCCCTCTTTGTTCATCAAAAATGTAAAAGTAAACAAATGTGTTGTCTATAAAAAAATAAACAACAACAAGAACTGGACTGATCCTCCCTAGAGATTTCTGGCCCAGGTTACAGACATACTGGCATGGCTTTTGCTGCAGCACTCAGAGAAATGCACACACAATGACACACAGTTAGCACTCGTGCTCATATTCAACAGCTCCATATTTTTTCCTAGCACCAGGGCATGTGAGCAAGTTCGAAGCTAGACTTGGCAGTGTGCAGTTTGGCAGTCTCCGAGCCGGATCCTGCTCTTGCCCCCTCCAGCTTCGACAGAAGTGCTGGCTGCACCCGGGGAGCTGTGCGACATCCCGGTGCTGTCAGGGAGAACAGAATCCAGCTCCTTGTGACAGTTTTCCCTACACAAAATCACAATCAGCCAAACACATTTGTAATCTACTGCAGCTGGTGTTTCTATAATTGATAGAGATATAAAAGCCCTTTTGCTAAAGTTGTACTTTTGTATTTTTTTTTCTTGGGGGAGTTGTGCGAAAGCAGCTACAAAAAGTGAGCTTTAAATCTCAGATAATGTAGCTCCCTTTAGAATCCCAAGCTTAAAGCAAGTAGTTATGAGTTTTAGAGATGCAAAAAAATGAAGCTAAAAACAAACATTTATTTTACTTGACGTAGCAAAACAGTGGATTAAAAAGTTAAATCAATGCGCCGTCTGAATGGTTCCTGCTTTAGCTGCAATTTCAAATGAAATAAGAATGTTATAAAAACTCTTGCATATTAGGCACATTTGGAAATGTCTCCTTGTAACTGTTCTTTAAGTGTTCTGTCTATGAGCACTAACAGGTCACTGCACAGGAAATGCAAAAATATGTTACATTTTAATCAGGGCATATAAAACACTGTCTAGAATGTTACATTGCCCTTGGGAATCCGTAGTAAGTAGGGGAACTTTTACAAAGTCCAGGTCACTCTCCCCATTACATCACTGTTAAAAAAATAAAAAATAAAAATATTAGGTTAAATTATATAGATGTCATGTATTAGAACTTTCCCAGTTGTACGATGATGGTTAAGAGATGCTTATTTCCTTGGAGAAACTCATAATCACCTCCTTCTTCCCCTGCACATACTTTATATATTGAAAATAGTGCATCTTAAGTGAACTGAAATGTTTCCAAACAAAAATAACGACAGAAGACAAATATAAAAATGAGACTTGTCGTATACTCGCCCTAACAACAAATTTCAGCACTTCACCTTAACACACAGACACCAATTGAAAACCTGCCTGGTTGTACCTCACAGGTGATTAAAAATGAAAGAAGGGATTTTAGCAGAGATGTTTGGGAATGATTAAGGTAAAATGTCCCTAATCCAAACAAGTGGAAACCCAGATGTCAATGTCATAACATTCCCCCAACCCCCATAAATATTTCTCCAAGTGATTTACCTCTGTTTAACCCAAATCACAAGATCATAAAATATCTAATAAGTTCACAGAAACAGCAAAAGAGTAATGTGAGGGTGACTGTTTTCTAGATTAACATTCCTGGGATTTTAGCTATTTAACATACAGAATCTAGGAGGTGACACAAAACAGTGTCCCCAGGATGTCCTGCTCTGCTCTCACTGCTCCTGGTTCAACCTTTGTCACTAAGTTCCAGATGGAAAGATTCCAGCTCTATGAAAAATCTCCCAAGGAGCAACAAACTGAACAAAATGAAAAGCCTTGCCCTGGGTGAGCAGCACCCTGCGTGGCAGGGCCCATTGCCCGCTGGGAAACATGGCGGCTGCCTCCACAGCGGTGCTGCTCAGCCCACTGCGATTTGCATGCTGCAGCATGAGAGCAGATCTCAAAGTAACAGGCCCTTTTTTTATCTAAACAGATATCTGTGGTTGAAACTCTTGGCATTATTCTTCGTATTTTTCTCCGAGCTGCTCGCTTTAGTACAACAGCTCTGTAGCTGCCAGCATTTTCCACACTTAGTTCCAGCCTACCTATGGCGCGCAGCTCCTCCAGGCCCAGCGACCGCCTCAGCCCCTGCAACAGCAGACGGGCAGTGCCGAAAGTGGCTTTTTCCAGACAACTGAGGGTGCCCCTGGTGCTGGGGCAGCCTACCTTCCCCCACCCACTGCCAAGATGGGCTGTGGAGAAGTAGCAGCAGCCCAGGGCCCATCCAGGCGCCAGCTGACACGCGTGGTGCTGACATTTCCCTTCCTCTGCTTTCACTGCTCAGACCCATGGCCATCCCGCAGCAGGGAAAGCAATTGTCCTACTTACACCCAGCTAACACATATTTTAAGGCAATGTAATTGAAAAAGGGAAACCGAGAACTGAGCTTGCGTGGTGGAGATGGCATGCTTGGAGAATGCTGTGTCACCTTCTAAAAATTCTTTGGCAACAGCAACTTTTCGACTTTGTAAGTCAGACAAATTTGGGTGGATTTTTTTTTTTTCAGGGAAGGCAGAAGATACCTCTGAAAAACGTTCACATCACTGCCAGAAAGCAGTGGTCCTGCAGCTCTGGAAATAAAACCCTGACATACGCCTTTTGCATTTTTGCCAAACAACATCCTACCCTAAATTTCAGGAAGAACATTTTAATAAAGGAAACACAGATTTTGGCAATGGAAAATGTTACTCTGAACAGCTCAGATCTGGAAACACTGGAACCAGTAGAAATCAAGCTTTTGAACAGAAAAATCCAAACAATCTGGACTACACGTATTGTTGTATCCATGATATAGATGTTATTGCTTGCCCGGGGCTACACAGTACTCCTAGCATCCATACAACAGTGCTCTCAAGACCTCCACTGGTTTTCTGCTCTTTTCAGCCTCTTTCCTTATTTTCTCCTTTTTGTTATCATACAGCTGAACTTTTTCCATGTCAAAGGGCTGCCAGGCGGGGGACGGTGCTGAGCCTTGAGCAGCAGTGCTGGCTGCTTGTTCTGCCTCATCCATAGCACACTGCCTCAACAGCTCAAGCAATCCATCTGGCTAGAGGGATCATCAGACAAAAACAAACAAACAAATCCATAACTCAGATCACAGAAAAGGTCTCGGTCTACGTTATATGAGCTGTTTTTTTTCTCCTGTGCGAGTTACACAATAATTGGCTAAGCCTACAAAATCCAGGTCTGAGTCCCTGATTCAGCCCGAGGGGTTCCTTGGCCTTAGATTTCAGTGCAGACTTAAAAATTGATAGCAACTCCTTTTTAATCATCAACTGCTCCTAAGTTATACATGTTTTAATGTCATGCATTTAATTTTGGTCCAGTTTTAGACATACAATTTACTCAAATTCAATATGAATTCCAGGGTTGTGAAATGGGGCCCTGCATTTGTTTTTAAGGGCTTTTTCAAGTTATGTGATACATTTGAAATACAAAATTGAAGGAGTTTGGTAATGTCAGGTGATGTTTTGTTAGCTTTTGACAAGAGAAAATACTTAATACCCTCATTTTTTTCCTGCTCTGAATATTAGTTTAATTGTCACAAATAATTAAATGCTTATGAGTAAAAGACATCTTCAGGCATTTTGACAATATGTATTAAGAGATGCTTTAAGGGAAATCTGCACAGATCGGCTTTTATTTGTTATGCTAAACGATGATGCATCTTGATTGCATTTGCTCCTTATTTGTGTGTGCAACAGGAGACGTACTGTGAATGATCTGTAAGGAATAAAATGACAGTATTTGACAGGCTAGGAAATGTCTGGGCAAGGATACAGGATAAGGAACCCTAAAAGGGCATTGTCTGTAGAGGGGCAATGGGATAGAGACACTCCCTTCAATCTAAGGCAATGAAAGGCGCCAACAACTAACTTAGAGTTAATAAGAATAAGAAATAAACATAAATTACGTACACAAGGCTCAAGTTCAAGGACTTCGGACCACTAAAATATATATATCTCATTATATCAATTATCAAAGAGAGACAAATTTCCATCCTCAGAATTTGCATATGAACTCTAATAACCTACTATTCAGAAATAGAGGCAAGCATTAATTTCCACATGAAAAGGAGCCATGGGAGAGCTTCCCAAGTCCCCAGCTCCGGGGAAGAAAGCCCTACCTGGTGATTTGGCCCTGAACGCACTGGCCTCTGCAGGAGGGGGAAGCAGGTGGTCTCCCAGGTATGGCAGATTAGCTCTCTATTACCTAAGATTTATTCTGAGTTCTTGTCAATATAATGGCTGAAACAACCATTCCTGAAAGGTAATACAGTGTGAAAATAAACAATCCTTAATGAATCCATAGGCTATTACGTGCACCATATTTCTTCTATAGGCAATACATATATCTCCACTTAGAAAAAACAATGCTGCCCTTGATCAAAGCTCAGCAATTCCTGTTCACACAAGAGATGGAACTGGAAAAGGTCTATGGGAACTGCTCAGGGCTAAACGCTTCTGAACATTCAAGCCCCTCCTCAGACGCCCACACAAGGATTTAGACCCTTAACTTTAGAAGCTGGCTTACAAAAATTAGAGCTTCAGAGTTTATTACCAGAGATTTCCAACCACCTCTGGTGGTCTGTGTGGAAGAAAATCTGCATGTTCTGTCAGACTATAATTAGACTAGGTTTTTCATATTTCTCAGAGCAAGGCATTATATATGAAATACAGAGCTGGATCTCAGACTGACAAAGAAATATAAAACAGTGTAAGGGGGAAAAGTAACGGTAATAAAATTTTCTGGTCTGAAACTTATCACTGACCAACAATGCATCCGAGGATCATTTAAGAAAGTTAAAAACTTACTTAAATTATGCTGACTAAAACAATTCCCCTAGAAAAGATCCCCCCGTTCTGAAGTTAAGGGAGCCCAGTCTCCTTCTGCTGGAAGCACGCTGACAATATTAATGTGATCTAATAGCTAGAGTAGGGAATTAGGACCAAAAGCTGTTTGACCTTGAGCAAATCAACCAATACCTCCTGCCTTCAATTTACCTTTCTGCAAAATGGGAACAAGATATTCTGCTCCACTGGGGTCATCCTACAGAGTACATAGCATTGGTAAGGAATCCTTGGAAGAAAGGTGTGAAGAAATATTACTCCACTTCCTATCACAGAGCATGTATGAGCAGGAACCGTGCAGCTAATCAAAAGCACTAGAAAGCTTTTAATTTTTTAACATTTAATGCTACAGATGATCAATATAACTACTTAGCTTCTTTCTCCTTTTACATGTTAATTTAATGCGACTTGTACTGCGCTCATAAATGTTATGACATGGCTGAAAAACACATAAAAAATTAATTCTGGTACACAAACATCCCAGCTAGACTAAGATTCTGTTTCTTTGATACAAAACTACATCACAGAAAGATCCAGTTTGGGGTTGGCTTTTTTTTTTGTCCACTCACATTGCAGACACTAAATGAGTTCTTCTTATATGTACAAAGAAAATTACAGACCTTATGAATCGAGGTGGTAATTCCCAGTGCAACTTACACAAAATTGTTTATATATGGAAAATTCAGAGTAAAATCTTTCCTTCCTACAGAAAAAAAAACCACAACAGGACTTCTGTCCAACTGAAGGGTCAGTGATAGAAACAGGTTTGTTGTCTACACATTTCAAACTGCATCAAAGGGCAGATTTTCATCCTGATCTGCTCTTTCACTATATAAATCATTGCTATCAAGGTATTACAGTGAATTTATTTATTTTCATTAAAAACAAGAATTGTGTGCTGTGCTTTTTTCTATAGAGATTCTGCACATAACAGACCAAATATAACTTCAGCAAAGTTGCTTTGGGAATATTTAACAGCATTTTTTAACTTATGAAAGCAATATTGAATGAGATTTACTACAGTTTAAGATAAGCGGGTCTTAATTTTATATGAACAAAGAGACTTAAAAAGCAACCAGAAGGAGTTCTGACTGCATTGTGGAATATTAGGCCTTGCGCAAAATTGGCCCTCTTCTCTTCTACATGCATAAAAACAAATACAAGAGGCTTTTCAATTAGATGAGCCTTTTGAGAGGGATGCAGGAAGAGCCAGAGAGCTCCTTAAAACTTTATTGCTTTTATC
The DNA here is from genome assembly GCA_016647715.1 of Pavo muticus. NCBI lineage: Eukaryota > Metazoa > Chordata > Aves > Galliformes > Phasianidae > Pavo > Pavo muticus. The sequence continues at coordinate 1,183,316 of JACDJE010000014.1, read as the reverse complement.
TGTCAGGTTGGGATATATACTAAAAATGACCTGTTCTTTCCATGACATGCAAGATTTCGCTTCTAATTTGACCCATCCATTTTAATGGTTTCCCCAAATGGGAGTGGGGATGTTGATCTGGATCGGTTTTCCCCAAATACTCAGTAGTTTTGTTTTTCTATAGCTATCTAGAGCTGAGGATGCCTCCCATGGTCTCTTCAGCATAGTGAGTAACTTAATGAGCCTCGGTATCATTAGACAATATAGTTTACAGTACAGAAGGAAAATAGACACAGAAAGGAATAAGATAGAGCTATAATAGATACAAGCTGTGGAGATGAAAGAAAGAAGTCAGCATCTCATTTGCATTAATACAATAAAAATACAGCATTAATGTTGCTAGTTGTAATTTTTTTTTCCAATAAAGTTGAGCCTGATTATATCTGAAAAAAAAAAAGACAGGCTGTGCATTTCTCATAGGTCTTGCAAGGGTTTAGGCTTTAAAGAACAGTTAGTGGCTATTAACTTCCTACATTTAATTGCCACTAAAAACAGTCTCTGTGAAACCTCATGTGAAAGCCGCTCCTCAAGCACCAATGGTCTGATCTTCCAAAGCCCAAACTGCTTTGTTTACAGCAACAAATTCAGAGTCACTCTTCACATCACTCCATCACTACGTTATGTATTTTGTTTACTCGTATGATGTGTGCATACCTATAAAATTATATACACATGCACATACTGCACAGTTCGTCCTGAGAATCAGACCAATGCGGTATTACCAGCCTTGTTTATTCAAAAATCACGAATCACACCCTCAGAAATCATGAGACTAGCTGAAAATTACGAGATGCTAAAAAGAGTCGCTGTGAGAATCATGGTATTCCTCTTCTGGCATAAGAGCCTTTAGGCTGCATGCGTTCAGTCTCCATAGTTCTCCATAGCAAGGGGTTTAAAATAAAACTTTCTTTTAGAATGTGCTTGGCACTTGGAGAATCATGAGCCTCCAGGAGCTGCAGCTCTAAAGAAAACACACACTAACAAAGGACTTCCAGCGGACACAACTCCCAGCATCGCAGGATTTTGAATGTTTTAAGATACTGGTGCAATACTCAAAACCTGCTCTAAACTACTGCACTGTCCAGCTTGTACCAGTGAGAACATTCCTCTCCCAGACAGGCACGTACCTACCCTTTTTGCAGGGCAGGGATCTATTTCCTATACACTTAGGACTGCAGGTTCCATTTAGGTGTAGCATTTTACCAGTAACTGGAACAGCCTGGTGCCGCACCTTATGAAATACGGATTTTTCACAATTTGATCCTGTCATTTTGTAACTATTGTTATGAGTTCATTTTTCCTAGGGCAAAAGGGAAAAACAGTACTTTTTGGGAAACAAAGATTCTCTTCATTTTCCTAAATGAAACACTTAATGCAACACTTAGATCATAAGACCAGTTTTTCCACTTTTTGCCTGAAAAACCTCACAAGGTAACGAATGAAAAGCTGGCAGTTAAAAAGAGATGTGTAAATCTAATGGGAAACAGCATGCTTCTGTGATGCGTTTCTCCTTGAAACCTTACAAAATACACTATTCACTGTCAAGGCATTTCGGTGTTGCAAAAGCTGTTATTATAATATGGCAAAAATGACTCGGCGCCAAGATCCAGCAGCCTCAAGTGAGAGGTCACCTTAACGAGGAAGAACTGATTTTGATGTCTAAAACTACACGGAACTTTTACACTTCCCATTCGCAGAGCCCCTTCCGCGCATCTACCTGAGAGCTGCTGCTCATGTGCACAATGTAACGCAGCACATCAGAAAAAGGGCTCTTTAAAAGACTGTATCATCCACTGGTACCAAGAAACTGTTCAATAATTAACACGGAGAGTGGAAATGTGCTTGAGAAGTGAAGTTAGCCAAGCAAGTAAAACATGTCAGTCGCACAGGCACTAGAAAAGAGCAGCGTGCAACCCTCAGTAACACAAGTTACAGCCAGAACTCTTCCCCAGATTTTAAAGGCAGGTTATGCTTTAAAGCTGGGTAGTAGAATCTGGTCCCTCTTCGGATGCAAAATGCTGCTTAGAAAAATACTTAAATTAATTTCATAGCTTAACAGCCCAGTCTGACAGAGACAGTCTTTACACAAACCAGTTACCCACTGAAGCAAAGTGCTGAGTAAGAGATGCAGAACTGGACCCACTCTCATGTAAATTATTGTAATTAAATAGGTAATGAAAAACCACTGCTCTTGCACGAATGAAATGTGAGACTTCAGCTAAGAGTGTAATGTGTTTCCAATTGACTCCTATATCAGATTCGGAGACAGATGAAAATGTCTCTCTGCTTGCATGAGCACGCTTTGGAGGTACAACTTCACAAATATTTTCATTTTGCAGAGAAGAGGGATAAACAAAGGGTTATTTTAGCTGTAAAGTCGGTAGGATATTCTTTTTTTAAGGCATAATATGGCACGCACATGTCTCAACCCAAGAGGCATTAAATAGAATTTGAATCATTACTTCGCATTTGCTAATAATACGTCACCCAGTAGACGAACCAGGCCTTATTCTCCCCTCCATGAGCTGACATGGTATTTTTTTTACATTTGAGCTCTTAAGATCTGCACAATAGCTTAACACAATAAGTGTTTAGCCTCTGGTTCCAACTGTAATTGATAGAGTACAGTTCCATTCCCTCTGCTGCTGCTAAGTTGGGAACTGCAGCCACAGCAACTGACAGCTTTTCTTTTTTTTTTCTCTGTGAGTCTGGAGCTGCTCTCTGGGACTGATGGCCTCATCGGGACGGGGAGGGAAATGAGAACGGCTCACCCCAGCACCGGGCTGTGCAGGAGCTCCGGGGACCTCTTCTAGGGGAAACAGTTGCTGCAGGTGGGTGCTGCTAATGGGAGCGAAAAGCAGGGGAGAAAACTCTGGGAGGAAATGGCAAAATCCTGCAGTCTGAAGAAAACGGGCTTTTCGATTAGAGAGCACAGCGGAGGAGAGCGTGTACTGAAAAGAATTTCTGACAATGAGCGTATTTGTAAAAGTGCTATAAGATTATGTCATTTTCTGATGGAAACTCTTGGTAAGTCCCAGCCTTTACACAGTGATAATATACTGTGCTTTGAGACGCGAGACTCAAGCTGAAGTAAGAAAACAGCTGAATTGAACGCGACTGCAAATTGTCCCATCCGGGCCTGAGTTCTGACATGGAAAGAATCACACCCTGCCTTTGGGCTTAGTAGCCCGAGCCCAGATTTCAGTGCAGATGGCGACTAATTTTGGTGGCTCTTTACTTGCAAAAGTGCCTATTTTGGTACATATTTAATTAACCAGGATTTAAAGCCTTCTCTTGTTTGTGAACACCTTGGCTTTTCTGTCATCTGTCAGCATCGCGATGTGCACAGTAACTGAAAGGTTCTGAGGCATGAGCTATTTAGGCGGTTTTGATGTGGACTTGCTTTTCTGGAGGACGCTTAAACAAAGCACTGCTGCCATTTCTACAGTTTCATTCAGTGCTGCTTGCGTGGAAACTATTTCTATTCCCGTATAATAAGGGATACAAATAATGCCTGAAAAGCCACAACACTCTCGGTTATTAATACGTGTACATACTGCTTCCTTTCATCACACAAATGCACACGGCAGACCTAGCTGGCCATCTACTCTGCTCTCTAAAGAAGCAGAATTTCGCTTTCTAAATACGTTTCTGTTTTAAATAACCTTTACTACTGAAGTGCAGACTGCAGCTCCAACGTACTGACTGCTCCCCATCTTCTGTTTGCCACTATCTGGGGACTTCTCCAAAACAAGACTGCCTTATTCTACTGCACCAATAAACAAAATAAATGCTGCTGATATCTGTTCCTGCTGTACTTTTCAAGGGCTTTGGTTCTTAGATAGCCTACTGGAGCTGGGAGAGAAAGAAAAGAAGAAAGACGAACTTGCATTCGGAAAAGGCGTTAAGTCCGGATTCGTCTTTCAGGCTTTAAAAAAGCAAACTAGCAATTCATGATCACAAAATAAAATATGCACATTTAAACAAGCTGCAGGGGAAAGGAGAGTTTAATCCAGTGAAATTGTGTTTGAAAGCTATTTCATACCCCTAGGAATAAAATCTGAATAGCAATTTTGCTTTGCTCCCACCTTTTTTCCACCCTTCCGTTAATATATTACCATTTGTTACGGCGTGGTTACAAGAGTTCTACCCCAGAGGTGGCTGCGTTGTGCGGAAGCGCTTTCCAGGCCTGGGTCTCCTCTTACTCACAGGGGCAGACAGTGCTCATCGCAGCCGCACTGATGCGAGCAAAGCTATTTCTGCTTTGTACCTGAGCGGGAGAAGAATTGGGCCCGCAGTCTGCACAGCCCTTGTGATTCGTTTGGAGGTAGGCGACAGCACAAATGGGTCCTTATTGTAAACAGAAGTATGATACTAACGCAGACACTGGCATAACGAGCTCCAAAAACCTGCTTTAAGAATTACTGAAATGGATGTGACGATAAAAAGAGCGACGACTCAGAGCAGATTCGGCCCTGGAAAGATCAAAATGCATTCAACGTAATTCTGGCATCGCTGTGCAATGAAGTATCTTTAAAAGTATAATTTGAGATCAAAAATCCCCATCGTCAAACATAAATAGCGCCCCGTTTATCCAATTACACTACCTTGTTTCATTACAATGCTCTGTAATACATTTCTTAGGAATACAAGGCTTAAAATTAATAATAGAACAGGACAAAATTGCCATGTATATTTCTCTAGATAGATTTTCATCTAGCAGCAGGACTTCACTTCTGATTCACTCGCTGGTTCTCTCTAACCTTTACATTATTCATTAATCAAACTAGAAACCTGCTTTCAAAGTCAGTGCATGGTAGTAATTATTTACAGTTGTGCATAGTATTTAATTTTAAGCAATGACAAAAGCAGGCATGTCCAGAATCATAAGGCTTATCATTTTTCTTCCATTGGAGGTGAACTATCTAAGGGAGCCAAAAGTTGCAAACTTCTCTTCAATATCTCTGCTGCCATCAAGACAAAATGCAGTGCAACTGATACCTTTGAACTTGTACAAGTAAAAATAAATACAGTGAGAATTAAGTAATATATAATGTATTAACTCCTTTAAATAAAAGGAATAAAGAGATTTGCTATCAGCCTTGATGAGCGATTCGCTGCTTACTGCACAGTCTGTCTACTGTCACTTTGAGGTATTTTGCACTCTGCAAAACAGAACCTCAGTGCTATCCTGAAAATGAAAGTCAGTTTTAAGAACTACACACACGAGGCATGTCTGCTCTTTGAAAGCCCCCTGCCCCCCACAAACACACAAATACAACTTCAAAGCAGGAGAACTATTGCAAATGCACAAACCGACTTCAAATCAGTTATGCTGAATGAAACCGGACTGCTTTTGCAGCGCTCTGCTCACCTGAAACAACATTGCTCTGAGGACAAACAGAATCACAGACATGCACTGTGGAAGACCAAGCACGCTTCATAATGGGAATACAGATGGAGCGACGCTGCTGTGGCCATTCAGATTCCTACCTCCTCACTACGGCTGGTAAAATACTGTAATGTTCTGGATAGAAATATTTCTTACTGTATTCTCAGTGGGGAAATCCCGGGAAACAACAGGATGGGCTTTGCTCACAAGAATTTACTTATTCTGCAGCCTACGTTCTAAAAAAGAACAGGATGCCCCTGCCACAGGAAGATACTGCACACGTCGCAAGCGAAAAGTCTACTTTGAAAATAAAATAAAATGAAGCCTCATACTGCTGACAGAAAGAAAAAAGGAGCAATTCCAGCACTGTCACTGTGATGATCAGCATCCATGAAAAAATAGCTATTTATCCTGCAAGTTGAACACGTTAATGCCTTATTCAGATGTAACCTCTTTGAGAATAAAACAATAATAGCAACTCGTCAGAGAGTTCTTCTGAATATATATATATAAATACATATCCGTGCTGAGCTTGACTATCATTTACATTGGAAGGGATCGCTGCTTGCCAGCCATCACGCTGGCAGCCTGTGTAGGTGCATCACTGCTCATGTCCCAAAAGGCTCTCCCTGCATGCCGTTGTCCTACCCCATATGAATAAGGCAAAACATGTAAGTTCATAAAAGTTACGCGCCTCCCAGTTTCTCAGAAAGAACATTTGCCTCTGAATGTATCCCAAGCACTACTCTGCAAAGTTTATTCGAGCGTGCCACTGAAGTTGCCCATGCATTTTGTCCCATGGATAATACGACAACAAGAAAATATTCAGAGTGGAAAAATTAATAGACCATTTTGAAAGTACAAACATGAAATGTTAGTTTTCTTTAGAGAACTGATCTGATAAAGGACACACAGAAAAAAAAGGGGGGAAAAACCCGCCTACATTAAAATCCAAACAAGATAATAATTGTGCGTGTCTGGCTAAGAGAATCTAGAGGGCAAGCCTTACGTCATTGGCACTTGGGTTACCATGGTGAGTGATTTATTGATATATATCAAGAATGAATAGATCAAAGGCAGCAAGATGACAGGTGATCAATCAAATGTCAAATCAAAGCTGGCAATCAACTGGAAAGCTGATTTTTCAGTGGGTGGGTCTGGCAGAAGAAAAATGAACTTCCATACTGCGCTTCCCAGAAACAAAACCCCATCAGACTATCAAAAAAAAAATAAAAAGCAATTAAGCAGCCTGGAAGAGAACTCCTTGGAAAGATTTACCACGCGGGCCCACTCATCTGCCTCTTTTTCTTGGCCCCCAAAAGAAAAAGAACATCCTACGAATGACAAAACAGAACGCTTCCGAAGTTGCAAACTATTTCCTCCCCTAAGATAAATAAATTAATAGATAATAATAAAAAAGAATCATCACAAAAGCACTTGGCGCGTGCAAATACACAAACTCAGATACAAAACAAAAGAAGAATTTGATTGGAAAATGCGGCTCGTCTTCTAGCAGTCACAACGCTTCGCTTTATTTCCTGTTGCAATTTTCACCACCGCTGATCAAAGGCTGAACTTCCCCGCCGGGTTCAGCGGCGCAGCCCCTGCACTATTTCAGGCACACGCAGCGCTCGGGCAGCGCTGCCACAGCCCCGCGCCGGGAGGGCTCAGCGCCCCGACCCGCCTCGCCACACACGTTTGGGAAACAAAACCACCGCGGGGAAAAAGAATGACCAGAAAATAATATTAAAAAAAAGAATAATAATGAAATAAAGCCTAAAGCGGGAAGCAAAGAGGAGGCTGTTCCCGGGCAGGGAGAGGGGCCGGGGGAGACGGGGAGAGAGCGGAGGAAAGTTGGGGGGAAGTTTGGCCGGGGCGGGCGCGGAAGGGGTCGGGGCCGGAGTGCCCCGGGCAGGGCCGCAGGCGGCGGGCACGGAGCGGCACGGGGAGCTCCGGGCACAGAGAGGGGGAGGGCGAGAAATAAATACGGCTCCGGCCCGGGAAGGCGAGGGTGACCCTCAGCAATAATAAAGATGGGGGGAAGGATCGGAAGGAGCGGAGAGACAGCGCTGTGTAAGGGGATGGCGTCTCCTTACCTGCAGCCCGTTTGGGTGCTTGCTGTTTCCTCCTTGGCATCGCTCTACTTTCTCCGATCTCACTTCTGTCCCCAGATCCGGGAGCCCTGAGCCGCTCCGGAGCCGTGTTCGTGCGCCTCAGCCGCGGCCCCGGCACCCTCAGCCCCGGCCCCCCTGGCTGCGCTCACAGGAACCTGTTTGCCTTTATTTTATTTCAGAGATCTACGTTCCTCTCTCTCTCTCTCTCTCTTTCTTTTCTTTCTTTCTTTTTTTTTTTTTTTTT